>JARBER010089609.1:0-11516 GCA_030265075.1 Balanus glandula
GGGGCGGGGGCGGGGGTGGGGGCGGGGGCGGCGGCGGGGCCAGCGGCGAAGGCTAGGGCGGGGACGGCGGCGGGGGCGAAGGCTAGGGAGGGGGAGGGGGCGGCGGCGAGGGCAAGGGCGGCGGCAACGGCGGCGGCAGGGGAGACGGCGGCCGGCGGCTTGAAGTCGTGTCGCCGCTTCATGTGGTCGCGCATGTTGTCCTGGCGCGAGAACATCCGGGCGCAGACGGGGCAGGAGTACGCGCGCTGCCGCTCGTGCACGCAGCGCTCGTGGCGCGCTCGGTGCGAGGTCTGAGTGAACGTGACGCCGCAGTAGCGGCAGGCGAGGTTGCCACCTGCGAAACAGGGCGCAGCCGTCAGCACGCGCCTCCTGCCGAGTTCCGACCGGACGGTCTCCCGAGTCCCGACCAGACGGTCTCCCGAGTCCCGACCACACGGCCTTCCGAGTCCCGACCGGACGGTCTCCCGAGTCCCGACTGGACGGTCTCCCGAGTCCCGACTGGACGGTCTCCCGAGTCCCGACCACACGGCCTCCCGAGTCCCGACCGGACGGTCTCCCGAGTCCCGACCGGACGGTCTCACAGAGTCCCGACTGGACGGTCTCCCGAGTCCCGACCGGACGGCCTTCCGAGTCCCGACCGGACGGTTTTCCGAGTCCCGACCGGACGGTCTCACCGAGTCCCGAACAGACGGTCTCCCGAGTCCCGACCGGAGGGCGGGGCCAGAGCAGCGGTAGCCAGCCAGTGACTGCACCAGTTTTGATTTAATACATAGCGAATATTTCTCTGCAAAAATGTTATTAAGGTGACCTAAAATATGTTGAATAATTATTATAATTTTCATTCAATTATGTTCACATGCCCTTGGTGGCTGGTAAGGACTGATGGCGCGACGATCGCTCTATCTTTTTTGCGCCCAATTTCTGCTCAATGAACAAAACGTGAGATCTCGCGCGCTATATCTGCAATGATAATAAGAGCGTCATATCTAACATTGAGTTTTACCAAGTGAATGAGAAACGCAAAATCGAAGAAGAATAAAAGAAGTATCGTAGCTTTTCAATGTTGGAAGAATAATACTACCAGGCTGTGGCAGGGTAAAGTGGCAGATCATCTGATGCGTCGTTCAGAAACTAGGAGGAGCTTGTGTGTGAATCCAGTCGGAATGTTCGACATCCACATGGTGAGCGGGTGAGACCGCCAGTTCCGTACTTGCAGATCACGTACATGGGTAACTGAACTGAAATCTTAGAGAGGTTTAATTCCGAGGATACCTCACTTAACTTTGTAAAAAAGAAAATATTTAAGTGTTTTGAAACTTGATAACATATGCGATACAACACCACTTCCTACAAGCTCAGTTAGTAGAGCATTCAGTTAGGGCAGTTGGTGACTCCGTTTTGAATCCGGGTTAGGAAATCGACTCTAATCATGGTGCGGATGGCAATGTATTTGGCTGTATTTTTTGTAGACTGCCCTAAAGATTGATTCCGCAGCCTGTTCTATTTGCCAATCGAGGTGACCAGTCGCGGTATGATGATGATGATGATTTGGGCTTTAGGGCGCCTCAACAATTGAGTGGTAACCAAATAGACTAAATGGACTGATTGTACCACAATATGATACGATTTTTAAAACAAGGTAGAGCTTAATCGCATTTAGTCTCTAGTATGAGTAGCTGCTCGCAACTTATTCAACCACACTCTCACAATATGGTGAAAATCAGTTTCTGGAATCCGTATTGTCCGTAGTTTCCAGTGTCATTGATGGTAAGTGGTAGCCCTCATTTGAGGCCAGACTCACTCGTTATCTTCTCCCCAGTTACGCAGCCCGCAGTTTAATACCTTCCTCGCAAGCCTTCGGAAGCGTAATTATCCGCTTTAAGCTATGCGGTACAGCATAACTTTAGGCGCTTACTTCTAGCACTATCCTATCTATAGGGACAGGAACATAAGTATAGTATATTAGTATAAGTAGATATAAGTCATGCGGTACAGCAGAACTTTAGGCGCTTACTTCTAGTGCCATCTAGGGACAGGAATATAAGTAGAAGTGCGTAAGCTATAGTAGTAGTATAGTTTCCTTAAACACGTAAGCCACGACAAACACCTGGGGAGTTAGCATCGACTGGTTTTGAAGCTTTTCGCGATCACTCGATGACGGTGAAACAGAGCCTAGCCTGGGGTATAAATAGGACGTAGGACGTAACTGCGCCCTACCGTGTGCGCTAGCATCAAAACAAACCAGCTGTAATTTACCAGCTCAGCTCAGCCCCCCCCCCCTCCATTACTCCGGGGCCCTGTCCAAGAGCTGCATCTCCACTAGTGGTGTCACTATCCCATATACGAGTATCTGTGGTATAAATACATTGATTCATTTCAGAGTTTATGTATTCCAATTACAAAGCATGCCAGAAATGGGTGATGCTTTGAAACAGATAGCAAAGATAGCGCATCTAAAAATACAAGTGCATCAAGCGGTGCATCGCTGCAACATCAGCAAGATCACAAACTTGCTCACAAGCAATACGTCCTTGCATAAATGCACTCAAATGCATGAAGCAGCAATTAAATCGAAATAGTGTCATAACATCACCGGGATCAATCAGTCAAACATGTGCCTTTCTAAACTGGAATATGTCGCCTTTCGATTGTCATGAGTATATTACTTAGATTACAGTCTTATATTGAAATAAAACAGCGAAGCTCACCCGCCAAGCGAACCATAGGCTCCATAACGTTTCATATTCACGGTACTCTGTCGGCGTCTGCCGGCGTGTCGCCGCATACTGCACCATGGTCCATGCGTCTGCTCTGCGATTTGTCCCACAGACAGTACTGCACCCCGCACCTAGTCTGCGATTTGTCACAGACCACTGACAGCACTAGCGTCTAGTCTGCGTGCGGAGCCGCCTCGCCAGGCCGACCGTCAACGCTCTCTGCGAGGGCCGGCTCCCGGGCGGCAGCGAAGGCGGGGGCGGGGGCGGGGGCGGGGGCGGCTGCCGGCGCCTGCCCGTGGCGGCGGCGGATGTGCACGCGCAGACTGTCCTGCCGGGAGAACGGCCGGCCGCAAACGGGACACGCGAACGGCCGCTGCCGCTCGTGGACGCACCGCTCGTGCCGCAGCCTGTGCGAGACCTGCGAGAACGCGAGGCCGCAGTAGCGGCACTGCAGGAAGCCACCTGCGAACAGCGCCGGCGGACGGTCAGGACCCAGGCCGCACCGGTCAGCAGAGTCCGGCGACCCGCGCTGGACGACAGCGGCGGGGCGGCCCGGCGGTGGTGGTGGTGGTGGTGGCGGCGGCGGCGGCGGCGGCGGCGGCGGCGGCGGCGGCGGCACGGTTGTACGAGTTGTCCACGGATAATGGAGTGGGATGCTTCTAGAATGAAGGTCAATCGCCGCCTTCAACATCTTCGACACCATCACTGGATTTGAGTTTGCTTTGTTACCGTGCTGCTGTGAATTTTGCAATCCAAGCGCGGTTTGTCGTGTTTGAACCACTACGTGCATTCATGATGGTAGTATGTATTGACATTATCGGTAATGTTTCGTGTGATCATAGGTATTTTGTTTATATTGTGTGCTACATAACTACGTTTGTGGCGGAATTACCGTTGGGCGAAAAGGCATTGACCCCTCCCCCCCACAAAAAACACCTGACATTGGCGCAAAATTGGCACACTCCCTTACATAAAAGAACATAAAAGCAGCGAAGGAAATTTGCTTAGTCATCTACCAATGCATAAACAAGCGAAATGCGATAAATTTTCAGAAAAATTATAACTTTGTGTACTCCTTGCCTCTCCAAAGCTCCCGTTCTAGTCCACCACTGCACAGTGCACAGCATTAAGCAGACTTAAAGTATATTCGTTTCGTCTAAGTAGCTTCTTTTATATGATGAATGATGAATTTGATCTTCTCAGGAATTTTCGAGATTAAGATGATAAAACATATTAAAAGTCACGCGGTGTATTTACACATATACAATGGCAGACTTCATTTCCAGGTAGCTACAACAGTGCAATGACATTTTATTACTTTTTCTTTTTACACATCCGTTGTTGGCACACAAATAATATTATCCTAAACCAAAAGTATATACGATTTGATAATGCGCCAAGCTGTATGCCCTCTTCCCAGGTAAATTACACCAATATGCCATTCGTAGTTATTTTCGAAACAAATAAACGTCAGCAAAACAAAAGGAGAATACGGATCCAGAATACGCGGAAAAAAGGTCAAAAATGTAAGAACATTGAGTACAAATATGCCATCTATCTCTATGGTAAACCTCTGATGCTGAGTATGGGTATATGTTCCCGACACAAATAAAGTAGGACATATTAAAAGTCGTTCGTGGCGCCATTTTCCGCATATCGGGCGCAGCGAGCGTCGCCAACCCCAAGCGGCCACACAAGTTCCCCAGCTAGGCTACATCATCAGCTAGCTACGTTGGCCGTGCCGCAGTTGAGTGGTCCGGGCGGTCATTTCGGGGCCGTTCATTCCACTCAGACGTCGGCCATTTGGCTACATCTGCCCATGTGCACGCGCAGGTTATCTTGGCGCCAGAACGGCCGCCCGCACGCCGGGCAGGGGAACGCCGTCTGCCGCTCGTGCACGCAGCGCTCGTGGCGCGTCCTATGAGAGGCCTTGGAGAATTTAACTCCGCAGTACCGGCACGAGAGGGCAGCACCTGCAAACAGGCGCAGATCTGTCAGCTCAGGAATCGCGAGCGCTAGGCCAATCAGAGACGTTATTGATTGATATGAATCAGATGCAATGGCTTTTGAGTTATTTTTCCATTGCCGACTAGAGGTAAAATTATATAAACTACGGTACCGCAAACAGAGATATTCTTGCTCATAAATAGTGACGAGTGTTGTTTTAGCTTTTCTTTTCGTTTAACTACTTCATTTTCATTCCTTCGACGTGTCATTGGATGCAAGGGCCAAATAAATTTCTATCTAATTGACAATTTTAGCGAGTATTTGGGTAAAAATGTTTGTATTGCAATTCACGGCGGGTGTGAATGGATAGGCTGAAGTCACGTATCACGGGTAAATCCAGAAACAACTGATGAAAATACTGTATTTATCATCATGATCATTCGTTAGAATATTCATCGTCAGTGAAGATAAGAAGCGCACAAAAGGCCGCGCAATCGTATGATAGTCACATGCACACGAATATTCCAGGCATCCTTGTGGAGCACGGAATCAAGTTAAACAATCACTCAAACCAGCGCACGAGCCTACAAGCTGTATGTATACTGCTAGTTTACAAGACGAGTGCTCTTAGTACTGGCTGGCTTGTGCTTGAAATATAATATCAATCATTCACGTTCTCGATGAAAGCAAATTCGGGGCAACCGAAAACTTTCGCGCGATTTGTCGTTCCACATTTATGTCGGAGACAACGCTTAGAACATCTTATAAAGGCCGTTTCGAGGCGGTTCGTTCCGCTCAGCCGTCGGCCAGTTTGTGACATCTGTTCATATGCACGCGCAGGTTATCTTGGCGCCAGAACAGACGGCTGCACGTTGGGCACGGGAACGCCGTCTGCCGCTCGTGCACGCAGCGCTCGTGGCGCGTCCTATGAGAGGCCTGAGAGAATTTAACTCCGCAGTACCGGCACGAGAGGGCAGCACCTGCAAACAGGCGCAAATCTGTCAGCTCAGCAGTACCGCGCTTGACCGGGGGAGGGGTTAATATTTACCTCCTCCTAAGGAATATTCGAGACAACCCAGAAAACAATATCGCTATCGAGCTAGAACTTTCGGTACCTTCTTCATTATAATTTTTACATTTGCTGTGAAAAATGAAAATTTTCCGATATTTGTTTAGGATAATTTTTGGAGATGTGAAATTTACTGACTTCACTAGTCACTACACACAAGTTTGACGATAAAACCAGCCTTAATCGCATTTGTACGGACTCATTGCTTCGTAAGTATGACACCTTTCCATTGATGCGGTTCATGGAGAACTTTCGAATGCCGCCTTGTTGGTCCCGCGGCTATCATCGGTTCCGGAGATAACGAGGTGCAATATTTACCCCTCCCCCTCCCCTCTTCGGTCGGTGGTGTTCGGACTGAATTCTAACGCCAGGCCGATCAGAGGCAACATTGCTTGTCGAATTCGATGCAATAGTTTGGGAGTGATTTTTATTTGCCAACTTGATGGGAATTTATCTGGGCTTGCCGCAAACATAAATATCCTTTCGTAGAAATAGCGGTGACCTTTGTTTTGCTTTTCCTTTCGTTTAGTGCATTTTCATTCCAGCGGCGTGCAGAGTTTAATGCAAAATGTCCGCATCTAATTTGACGATTTTAATAAATATATATTAATGTTATTATTGCAATTTACGACAGGTGTGAATTGATAACATGGTTCCACTTACCACATACCTATATCCAGAAACAATTGATGAAATAATACTGTATTTATCATAGCAAGAACGGCAATCATCAAAAAATAAGTAGCGTACAAGAGGCAGCCCAATCGTATGATGCCGCATACACACGGATATTCCAGGCAACGCTGTGGAGCACGGAGTCGAGCAAGTTAGGCAATTATCTGAGCAGCGCACGTGCCTAAAAGCTGCAATCTATACTGCTCATTCACAGGGCGAGTGCCCTTAGCACTGGCTGACTTGTGCCTGAAATCTAGTCTGAATGATGAATGATTCAGATTCTCGCTGAGAGCACGTTCGAGGCGGCCGACAACTGTCGCGTGACTTGTCATCCCACATTCAAATCTGAGACAACGCTTAGATATCTCCGCGGTTCCACCAGATGGCTTCCTCAGGACAGCTGTCCGTTTACACCCGGCATGTGCAAACTCGGAAACTCGAGTCCATTTAAAGCCGATGTCCGCAAACTGGGAAATTCTGGACTGTTTCCGGACAGCTGCTGTCTGTTTCCGGACAGCTGCTGTCCATTTCCGGCCAGTTCCTGTCTGTTTCCGGTCAGTTCCTGTCTGTTTCCGGTCAGTTCCTGTCTGTTTCCGGACAGCTGCTGTCCATTTCCGGTCAGTTCCTGTCCGTTCGCAGACGGCAGCGCCCCCGGCAGCTGGGCCAGCTGCTGCGCGTGTCGGCGGCGCACGTGCACGCGCAGGTTGTCCTGGCGCGAGAACGGCCGGCTGCACACGGGGCACGGGAAGGTGACGAGCCGCTCGTGCACGGAGCGCTCGTGGCGCACCCGGTGCACGGCCTGTGTGAACACGGCGCCGCAGTAGCGGCAGGCCAGCACGCCGCCTCCTGCGAAACACGGAGTGGCGTCAGCTCGCCAGCACCACCGACTAGCTACACGGCTTGTCTCAAATCTTAAGATCCTGATTTGTTTCTAGAGGTAAATTTAGATATTTTAGATATATCTCCAAAGTACTAGGTTTTCAGAGAAATATACAGGTTTTAGAGGTTTTGGGATGCCTAGCGGTTTTCAGCTGTCTGGCAACGGTGGTCGTTTAGCGCCGGCAGCAACGCTCAGCTGGAGGACACAACTGGCGACGTAGAAGGATAAGCTCCAGGCGCTATGATTCGTTGCAGGATAGGACACAACTGGGCATCGTCACCGGCGTGCGACACATTTAACGCAATTTTTTAGCTCTCGCATCCCTCGGGTGGGAGAGAGTAGATGCGCTGGTCGCCAGACGCGACTCCACCAACGTTCACAAAGCCCTAACGAACCACCAGGGTCCTACCGCGCTGCGCTACATGTTCGCTAAGCGGTCTGAAGTATCGGGCAGGAACACTACGGCAGCTGACTCCTCAGATATCCTTCTCTCAAAACGTACACTGGCGCAGAGCCAGAAGGGTTTCCCGTACCGTGCAGATGCCTTGTGGAATGCGCTGCCTCCAGCCGTCAAAGTTGCTCAGTCTAGGCGCGCATTTGTAGCGGTATTAGATATAGAACCGAGTGTGTGAAATGATGCTCATGCTAACTGAAATTGTCATGCACCACATATATGTTCGGGATCACCACCTGCAAGAAGAACCGTAATAGCCACGATATGTATAGTTTTCTTAATAAATTAAATACAATGCAAAATTGCAAGCCTAAAACTACCCGAGTGTTTTAACGCTTTAGGAATGGTGAAACATAAGACATCAAGACCAAAAATCAATCCATCGTACAGGTCTCGCCGGCCGACGATAAGAAACCTCTCGTCTGGCTTATTAATGGGAACCATTGTCACCTGGAAGTCATTCATTCGTTGATTGCTTTGCTGAATAGGAGTGACCCATTGTGAATACTCTCAAGCACATATTATTCTAATAAACTTGACTTAGTTACTGTCTGTCAATGTCTATAGCAGTGGTTCTCAGCTCCAAGGGTAAGATTATCTTCTTCCGAAGACCGATGACTGTAATAAAATAACTCTTTATCCCTATTCATTGTGCAGACCGCATTTATCGGTTTAAGCCATGCGGCACAGTTTAGCTTCAGGCGTGTACTACTAGCGCCATCTAGGATCAGGAATATAAGCAGACACGTGCGCTATGGCATTAGGAATAGCAGTGGTTCATAATGCAGCTCAACAACACGTGAGCTGTAATATGAGCTGAGCATCGTTATGCAACAGTACTATGCTTTTAAGGGTCCAATCTTCTACGAAGCCATGTCATCATGGCGAGCCTTTCATAAACTCTGCGGTTTCCAGCTCCCGGCTCGAGACTTGCCAGCTTCAATACAATGAACGGCAGAAAACCAACTCTCGTTTTTCACACCGCATGCAATTAGACCTGCCCCTTCTTAACGAACACATGTACTGGCAAATTCAGTGGTTGACACAAATTCACTTGACACAAGTGTATTATTAAAGAAAGCAGCGACAGAGACAGACATCGTTAACCATTGCCAAAGAAAATAAACCGTACATTCAACATACTTGACACAGTTCAAGCTGTATTAATCAACGGTATGGATATGATCATGAACATATACTATATATCACAAAGTATTAATCAATAAGGTCTTTTAGAAAACATACCCTATTTCCATGGACCTCAACTTAATTCCAATTAAGGCGGAAATTCGAATGTATACCTTAATTCAAATTGCTTAATTCGAATCAACGCCGCAGCGCCCATGGAAACGAGTACTTCATTCCAAATAGCATACGATTAAATTCAAATTAGTCGACGGCCAATGAAAATAAGATAATTTACAAATAAAAATAGTACGAGCTGTAACAGTGACGCTTCAATGCTAGGCATGTATGCTTGATTAACTTCACGATAATAAATGAATAATGAGGAGCACAATTCAGGAAACGTTAGCAGCACTCAGCACTGAGTCGATCTGTCTCAGACAGAAGGCTCATGACTGCCGCGACGCACACATACAACAAACCTGCAGCAAAATTAAGACGATCCCGAGGGACATAAGTTATACAAATAATGTGTCGATGTTGCCGTGACCAGCTGACTGTGGCAAGCACAACCCGCGATTTGATATTGAAGTTGTCAAGAGCGTTTCGGCATTGCCACCAAAACGGGCATCACTTCTCCGGAGCAGGTTATGTAGGCTTTTGGGGAGAACTTAGCAGTTGAGAGAACCACCGCAGATGTTTTTAGAAGCCATGATGTATCATCTGATGAACTTGCTCGCAAATGAGTCATGACAAAGTACGAAATACAAAAGAATCACGACAGAATCGCCCACGCAGTCGTAGCTGCCCGCTCGTGTGATCTTCAAACTGGGCCGATATATGTCGTACCCGAGACCGACCCAGCCGTCATACCCCTCAGAAAGCCACCTGAGGCCATCGCACCCCTCAGAGTCACCGCAGCGCCTGCTCGTCTTTATCAAGACAGCTGCATTACTCGCCGCCATCAGCCGCACCTCGCCGTCCCACCTCCGGCACACACCGCCGCTGCCACCCACCGTCCCACCGCTGTCCAGAGCCGCCTAGACCGAGCGACGCGGCACTCAGCCGCTCACGAGGCGCCGCTCCTCTCCGCACCTCTCTGCATTGTCACAGCGTCTCCAGCGCCACTCACTGCCCCGTCTGACCGCCGCAGCGACAGACGCAGCCCACGACCTAGCACCAGCGGCGCCGGCCGGCCCGCGCCGCCCTCTGTCAGGGCAGCAGCTCGGCGGCCGTGGCCGGCGCCCGGCTCGGCTCCAGCACCACGCCGTGCACCTTCTTCATGTGCACGCGCATGTTGTCCTGCCGGGAGAAGGCGCGCTGGCAGACGGGACAGGTGTGCTCGGCCTGGCGCAGGTGGAGGCAGCGCTCGTGGCGGGCCCGGTGGGACGACTTTGTGAACGGCGCGCCGCAGAACCGGCACAGGTGCGCCGGCGAGGCCCCTGCCGGCGAGACAGGAGAGCAGTCAGCCGGGCCGCCACACCGCCACCTCCGCTGACCAGGACCACTGAGACAGGTCAGCAGTCAGCCGGGCCGACGCCGCCGCCCCCACCGCCACCTCCGCTGACCAGGACCACTGAGACAGGGCCACCGCCACACCGCCACCTCCTCTGACCAGGACTGAGACAGGGCCACCGCCACCTCCCCTCCTCCAACCAGAACTGAGACAGGGAGAGCGCCAGCCGGCGCCTCCACCTCTTCTTTCGCCAAACAGATCCGAATCAGGTGGCGTCACCACGGTACTTGCGGTAAAATTGTGGATCGCAAATGAATAAGTGTTGATTGTTCACGCGTGAGTTCAGGTGTTGTTAACAACTCTCAGGACGCCGTGCTTTTAACGCAGCCTTGGGCAAACAACGGATCCTATTTTATATTATTCCTGCCCGCAGACATAACGTTCGAAACATGCCGATTAACAAGCAATAATCCTGTCTCATCATGTATTGTGCATATCACAAGATAAGCCGAAAAGCGCGCGACGTGCAAAAATGTGAGCGTCAACACCAGCATGTGTACTCAGCGCTAGCAGATCTGCTCAGTGGCATTTTGACGCTCCTGGCAGCGACGACGTCTGATTACTTGCACATTTAAATATGTCATACAGCCGGGGATGTGCCCCAAACAATCTGATAATAGTGTGTTCTCCACTACCCAGTGTCAATCCAGCACGCAGCTATACATAATATAGTATGTTCTATGTCTCACAAACCACGATTGCCAAACAAAGGCCACAGATATCGCCGATAAATCCAGGTGGATATCGCGCAGAGCTTATCTGGTGGCATACATAGACCTGCTACCAAGCACGGCTCTGGGGTTAGTAACGGTATATCACGTCTCCGTCAGGCATACTGAGGCTAGCAGTAAGTTGCCAAAAGCCTTGTACAGAGACACAAGCCAGATCATAGGTATCTGTTGCTGGCAGCTAGTTGCTGTAAACGCTGGCAAGGTAATCGGAGTCATTTAAACATCACCGACAGCACATAACTGGCTGGTCTCAATGCTGCCAGCGAACACCAATCAGCGGGCGATGGGAAATGTGGGTGGCGCGACCATACTGCCATCAGCCTCAGCCAGCTGCTGGGCCTGCCTTCTCTCCAGCCTCCGACGCTCGCCGCTCTGTACCCGTCCAGTCCACACGCCTCCGAA
>JARBER010089720.1:0-11515 GCA_030265075.1 Balanus glandula
CTCACTCCTGGTATGCTAATTCTTAAAATGTATCTATTTTTGGTGTACGGATAATGGTTTTTAATTAAGAGATGGTCGAACAGTTTCCATTTGCCCTTTATTATGGTGATGTTGTCTGCGTCAAGAGGTTGCAAATGTTAGTTTATAGTTTGAACAGTTTGGATTTTGGGATTGCACAAGTTGTTTTTTCGCATGCTGATTTCACAAATGCACACACACTGATGTTCAATGTATTTGTCAAATAAGTTGTGGATTGTTATCGATCAAATGGTTTGTTTTCCCACGCATTTCATGGGCCTTGTGTTCATAGACTTGTATACCGATCAACTCAAGGAATCAAAACGAGTTAATCGTCAGACTTACATACAAATCAACTCAAGGAATTATACACGAATTAATCGTTTTTTTGCCGCTTGTGTACCAATCAATTCAAGGAATACAAACGAATTATTCGTTGTTTTTGCCGCTAACACTGATTGAGTTGACTTGTATACCAATCAACTCAAGGAATCAAAACGAATCAATCGTTTTTTTGCCGCTCACACTGATTGAGTTGATTGCATTCATGGCTGTCGCTAGTTGATCTGTGTTTGAATCGATTCATCCGTTACGCTCACACTGACTGAATTTGTTGGCTGTGGTGAGAAACTGTGATTTAATTGATCCGCTGTTCTTACACCAAGCGATTGATTTCATTGAGTTGTGGAGTGGAGTGACTGTCATTTATTCTATTCGCTTTGCACCAAATGATCATGACTTATAATGGGTTATGGTTTTTAATAAACCATTGGGTGATTTAATTAATTATGTCAACGGAATACACCTCTTAGTTGAATTAATTGATTGGAATGCAAATTATGACCTCTGCCCTGTGTTTTAATCTATTGATCTACTTCTTCATCGTGATTGAATGGGAAAGAATAACAATTTTGTCGACTCAGCTGTGCTTTAATCGATACATCTGACCACTTTGTGATGGAATCGATTGGTTATAAATGAATCATTTGCATGTCTAGCGACTAACCGATAGGTAACTATTTCATGGGCGCCGCTATACCAAGTGGTCTGTGCGCCTCCGGCCTCATCATCAGTGTCAATTCCCGCACTGCGTTCGTGGTACAAACTAAGCGTATACACTACATTGCAATGCTACAATATAATTGCGCAAATGTTAAAGCTTTACAAACATAAAATCATATATGTTTATATATAATATATATGTTTTAATATAATATATATGTTATAATATAATATATATGTTATAATATAATATATATGTTATAATATAATATATATGTTATAATATAATATATATGTTAGAATATAATATATATGTTATAATATAATATATATGTTATAATATATAACACATAAATAATAATAATAGATAATTTGTCTATGGATTAAATTATCCACCAGTGCGGTAACTAGGTGGCTGCGGACACTGCGTGCAGACGATGCGGGCGTTGCGTGCAGACGATGCGGGCTTTGCGTGCAGACGATGCGGGCGTTGCGTGCAGATGATGCGGGCGTTGCGTGCAGACTCTGCGCGAAGGTGGATGCGTGAGGTGGCTGCAGACGTTGTGTGCAGTGCGTGCATGCAGCCACTGCGCGAAGACTGCGTTTCAGCCTGTAAGAAGCTTCCGGTCGGGGATACCAATTTTGATAAATGGGCCAATTCTTAATTATGTGTTATTCCGACGACCCGAACCTAGCCTATATATGCCGGGAACCACAGCTCGTATGCAATTGAGATAGACACCCGTTTGCAGAGAAATGATAGACCACTCGCGAAAGGCAGAACAGGGACAACATCTGAGCGTGACCGGCCCGATCAAACCGATCCTATCCCAACTCCCAACCTTTTAGAACGCTTTTCAGAAGCTAAACATCTCTGCAATTCGAATTCCGAATGTTAATCAGTCTTCTTTGCTAAGCAGCCCCACACAGCTTACCCATCCTCGAGACCAATGGGCACACATATGTGTGACTATTACTGCGCGTGCCGCGTGCCACGTTAGGAGTAATGAACAGTATTTTTTCGCAAAAATTCCTTAACGGCTTGGCGCATTGTGTTTAAATTTGTGTCAATGGCGCAACTTGTGAGTTTGTGTTGAAGTACACATTATATTTGACTTTTCAACAAGTCAAAGGTCGGTGAATCTGCACGTGCGCACGTGCACATATCTATTCTATATCTTTCCTGCGGTGGCGCCAATTGAAATCCGCTCACGCTCACGTAATGATAGAGGTATTGGTAAGGGTAGAGGTAGGGGTAGATATAAGGATACGAGTAGACGTAGGGGTAGAGATAGGAGTAGGGCTAGGGTAAGAGGTAGGAGTAGAGGACTGGTAGTAAAGTGGTGAGATAAGATTTAGGAATAGAGATAGGGATAGAGCTACGGGTAAAAGTAAAAGTAAGGGCAGGGGTTGAGATAGTGATTCAGGTAGGGGATAGAGGTTAGGTAGAGGTAGGTGTTAGGGGTAGAGATAGGGTAAAGTTAGTGACAGAGATACAGGAAGGGTAGAGATATATGTAGAGATGGATGTTGGGTAGAGATAGGATTAGAGGAAGCAGGAAGGGATAGCAGTACAGGTTGAAGTAGAGATAATGATAGAGGTTGGGTTAGTGGTGGAGGAAAAAGTAGTAGTTAATGTAGGGTTAGAGGTAGGGTGGAGGTAGGAATAGAGTATGGGTAGATGTATGGTTAGAGAGGGGAAGAGGAAGGTAGAGAGATAGGGATAGTGGTAGGGGTAGTAGAGGAAGGGATTGAGGTAGAGGTAGAGGTAGTCGTAGAGGTATGGGTAGAGGTTGTAGTTGAGGTAAGGGTAGGTGTATGGTTAGCGGTATGAATATCCACTTGGATCGCATAGGATCACGAGTGCTCAGTGATTACGTTTTTTTTTGTCACCTATGAACTGCTAACCGACCCGGCCCGACCGAAACGCTTTTCAGAAGCTTATTTCTTCAAAATCCCGCATCTGACTGACAAGCGGTTTTCGCCATTTGCTATTGATTGAATTGATTGAATTGATTGAATGGGGCATTCAATCAATTATGTTAGACATATTTTGTGTCACTGAAGAGGTTAGTATTGTATGCTCTTCCAAGTCTGAAATTTGTCCCACTTCTCCCCACAATACGTCCCATTTCTCCTGGGCCCGTCCCAATTCTCCACATTTCCCACTTTTTATATACAATGAAATTCAGGTAAAATTATAAGAAATTGAAGCCCTGAAACCAAAGATTTTGAAGATAAATGATCGTTCTGTCGAATAATACTGCTTTCCGTTGCATACGTCGCTTAAATAATTGAACACAATTTTTCAAAGTTAACATTGATTTCGTGTCCCAGTTCTCGCCACCCTCCCCAACAAATCACATCAACCTGTTCCATATATGGGGTGCCCTTTGTCGGTTGTGTAACACGAGTGAGTGACCGATGGACAACATGCACATGACAGTTATATTGCCGGGGCTCCTTCTATAGGGATATTTTTGCGTGTTTTTTTTAAATTTTAAAACAATTCTCAAAAACAACTTTTTGGGCTCCTGGCTGCCATTTTAACAGATATATTGCGTGAAGTGTAGTTGGAATAACATTTTAGAGTCCTCGGATAAGGAGACTCAGCAATGGAAGGGTCATTTATTCGAATCCCACTCGGGTCACACACTGTTTCACAGGCGGTTTCTAATCTTGCTCTGTGACAGTGCTCGCTATTTTTATGCGAGACAATGTATGCAGTGTGGATCTAATGACGCGCCGCGCGCTTGCTGCTGTTTTTAATTTTTGTGTGAAAAATTTCATCAATCACACTTTAAGCCTTACATACGTACTTTTCATTATAGCCCTTCATGGGACATATTTTCAGCCCCCATCCCATTCCATCCTAATCAGCCAGATCCAAATCCATTCCAATCCATACTCATACTTAATGGGACTCCCATTTCAACCCATTTCCACAAATTGCAGTATATTTAGCTGTTTCAAGTGCTATAAAATGATATGATCCGTCTCATTCTAATACAATTCCATTCCATTCCATGAATTCCCCAAACGTTTACCCCATTTCCATCCATATCCATTCCATTTCCATATCCATATGGGATTTCTATTCCATGAAGGGGTCTACTCTTCATTCAACAAGGCCCTCGGCCTATAATTTTGGGTTTTATCAGGGATACTTTGCGGCGCTAAATAACAACTAGTTAGGTACATTTAACAAAATACACATTTTACGATACTAAATATGATTAACTATTTCATTGAAAATTTAGTATAGGTACTCTTCGTTATTTCAACCGACAATCGAGTTTTTGGTCCTTCCAATCGTTTTATGAATCGACACCGCTAATTTATTATTGTGTGTTTGTTTATACGAGACGCATTTGTTGACGAGTTTGAAAATTTACAACAGAGGATTCCCTCATTTATGGTACTTTTACTTTTGATGCGTTCGGCATAGTGTGTCTAACCTGTTATAACCTCAACTCTCGCTTTCGGGAGAAGGAATGCTTGGATAAGATTAGGTTCGGAGCAGTTTTGATGGACCCAGAGGAGTTTCGAGCAGCCACGGAAGTGATCAAACTAGTTTGAATGAGGCAATTGCAGGCTAGTGACGACAAGGGAACAGACCCATTTTCTTTTGGTAATACAATTCTACGAGACCGTACAGCTGATTATAGTTTTAGCGTGACGTCAGAGGTTGGCGCCCCCGTAGGGCAACCTTTAAAGGCAGAAAATGACTGACGCAATGGTACATTTGCCGGAATCCTATTCCTCATCTTAGAAGAGAGCGTGCTCGTTATCACGCTAATCCATCACGCAAAGATTGCGAGTCATGCCAACACGCTAACAGTCGACTTTAAGAAATAATTCAGCGGTGATTTTCGGTTCTCAGATCATGAATCGTGATGACATTCTTTCCAGCTAATCCCCCGCTACTTGTTGATTGCTCGCGTTTTCGTTCTGAGTATTTGTATTATTTTCGTGCTAGTTTCATTCTTCAATGACGTCATGACAGTGGCCGAGATGCCAAAACACACAGAATACAAAGCAAAACAATCTATATTAGTACCATATAAACACAGGTCATCGTCTCTATCACACGCTTGTCTTTCGATTCACTGTCTCTATTGTCTACAGGAAGTAACAAAGCATTGTGGTCTAAGAAATGTTTCTTATTGCGATTATGTTTCTTAGAATAGTCGCTTCCTGACGTCATCTCAAGGAAAATATGATTAAATCAGTAATGTTTCGGGGTGGTTCAAGAAACTCCAAAACCGGCTTTTTGGCGCACTTTCAGGTCGAGCTAGATTAACAACGCATATCACGTCTCCCAGCGTAGCTTATCTATCACTCGCTAAAAAGCTGCGTTGACGCGGACAATGTTATGACCCAGCAGAACAAGCCGTCAATAGCACTGTTACTGTCCCTAATTGGACATTCGTCGTCGCCACAGCGCTTCGAACATTACGTCATCGTGCGCAGAATATCCGGTTTATCCCGTTTCGTAATACACCAGTCAGAGTTTAGAGATACAGACAGGTGACTAAGGCGCTACGAAGTACGGGATTACGACTGGGTTAGTATGTGCATCAATGCGCTTTCCGAGACCCAGCAAGTTGGTACTTTTCCACGTCCGGGTTGTCGGTGCACTGATTTTGTTCCGTTGACGTCTGGAGAAATTCAAATGCTGGATATGCATTTGCATTATGAACAGTTGTTAGGATTCAAGGACAGTGCACTCCGAGCATTTGAATATTCTCAATGTTGATGCTGCTGATCGCATAAGCCCTCGGTGTAGCGGAGTAGCGGACATGCAGTGAAAGCTGACATGCCCTCTGTGTCACTCGCCAGTCCAGGGTACGGGTTACACACAACACACCCACCCACACTCATTCATTCACTCTATATAACAAGAATATTTTTTAAGCTGTTAGAATGGATCAACCTTCTCGCTGATACTGATGCGTTGTTCCGCGATCGCTCTATTTTCGGCCACGGATATATTCATACCACGAAACAAAAACACACGCACTTTCTCAGCATTGCCATTTAATAATTGCGAAAATGAGGCGCCGCTGTGTCGACTGGCGACAGTCTGTACCACTTCATATCTTCATTCACCGGGCAAAGTGGTGTGCGAGACATTGCTGGCGTAGATGGCGGTACATCAGCCCAGCTCGGCGGTACATCAGCCCAGGCACGGTACATCAGCCCAGCGGCGCGCCCCGACAGGAGCGACTTCTCGCCGCGCCAGCAGGCCATGCCACTCGCTTCAACGACAGCCATATGTGCATGTGCAACGGTGGAGACGGGGGTAGTACATGAAGACTATTGTTCTCCGACTACCAAATCGAAAGCAGAAAAATGGTTCTCCAGCAACACTAATTGAATATCGCTCGTCAAAAAAAAATGTTGGGACAGAAAGCTATCTTAGGTTATCAATCGGCAGGCAAACGAAGAAACCAGGCGACAAAAACCGAGAGGAGCCGTCTTAACGTACGTTGATCGGCGATTATCACCGGGCGGTAACCTTGCTGGCCCATAATTGCAAAAGTTTGAGTCGGATTGCATTTTGCTATGCGGTACCTGATACTACGCACAGTTCGTGGCACGAGTATTTTTGGGTTTGATAATCAGCCGGTAAACAAAGAAACCAAGGAAGGAAAATGAGAGGGCTGCACGCGTTAACGGCGATCGGCCAGCCGGTCGCCAGAGTGTGAGAAAGGTGCGTGTGCACAACTTGAACATGTCATTATCACATCAGTAGGTACAAGTAACTTTTTACTAGGTCGTTAGATCAACTAATATAACATTAGTCAGGCAAGTTATTTATTTTTATTAGCCACTTTTTCTCTCTTCAAAAGCTCTTTAATTCCTCTTTAATTTGTCTTTCCCACGTCTTACCAAGAATAATTGATGTCTTTCAGTGCACTTGCAGTCCTGTATCATATTAGGCGCTCGGTAATGGTTATTCTAATTTTGTTAATAATACATATTTGATTCACGTTTTTTCAAAGAAGATTGACATACTATCGTTCATTGCTCATCTACTTCAGTAAACTTTCTCATTTGCCTCATTTAACAACAGGCATTAGGCTCACTAGAACTTTTCTCAAACAAAGTATTTCATCGCTACAAAGTTAATGACGATTTAATTTAATTAGCGAATTAATTTCCTTTCAGCTAATTTTTTACAACCTATCATGTTTGTTAACGTTATCAGATTAATGTTTGATCGCATGCATGTTCTTTACTTGCCTACATATTCGTATACACGTTTTAGTGATTAAGGCTCCCAGACATCCTCTGAACTCAAAGCACAGCGGCTGCTAAAGAAGTAGCCGACTTCGACCGGGGTACAATGTCTGATAGCCCAGCCCAGCCTGCCCTTGGCGTGCAGCGCAGCACAGACAGCGAGCTGTGATTCAGCGAACAGAACTCCCACCTAGCACTGGCACTCGGCGCCGGCGGACTGGTGCCGCTTCGCTTCTTGGCCTTGCTTCGCTTCACTGTTTGCTCTCACCAGTCGACGCTGAGCGGCTCTGAGCAGCGCTCAGCGACTCATCAGCGCTCAGCGGCTCCTCATCAGCGCTCAGCGGCTCATCATCAGCGCTCAGCGGCTCCTCATCAGCGCTCAGCGGGTCATCTCCACCGTGCGGTGGACTCGCACCGTCTCGCGCGTGGTGGTCGAGCCGTCCGTGTTCTGGCGGGTCTCGCTGGTGCGCGTGGTGGTGCCGTTGGAGCGCGGGGCCAGGCCGCGGTCGACCCAGCGGCACGTGAGGCCCTCGGGGGAGACGCGCACCACCTCGCCGCCGCGCAGCACCTTGTCGGTGGGCCGGACGGCGGACGTCTGCAGCGAGACCGGGCTGCCGGCGGTGCTGCCGGCGCCCACTCCTGGCCGCAACGCGCCCAGGTACGGCGAGTGCTTCATGCCGAACGCGTGCTGCGGTTCACGCGCCTTCAGCACCTGTTGCGGCAAACAGCGGAGGGTTAGGCGGGTCAGATGAGTAGACGACAGGGGATCAGATGGGTAGACGGCAAGAGATCAGCTTTGGGAAGTACAATATAAAATTTCCGGTTTGAGCTGGCAAGATAGCAGATTTTAATGTATATATTATTTACAAACTGTTGATTTAAGGACATCAAATATCAGAGAGACATACATAATAATATATCCAATTTTATATAGAAACCATACACTTGGCGATTCATAAAAAATTGTCGGAAAACAAACAGCTATATTTTGCAGAAAATCCAGTTAATTTTATCGCAAATTGACATACAAATAAAAAACTTTATGAAATTGTATTGGAAAAAAATCAGACAGTTGTCTTTCGTAGTTTCGCTGCTGCACGGTTTTGTGCAAAAAATGTTAAACATGCGTTTTGCGCCTGGCCCAGCAGTATATGCATCGTCTGGATTGACACCTTTGGTTATAGACAATAACATGACGCTCGGTGACCTGATTTGTCCCAAATTTGGACATAACGAATACTTTAAGATATACTTTTAGCAAGAAAAAAATCAATCATGAGTACTTGTACACGTCTATGTTTTATTGCAAACTTTTTCCGGCCTTTTTTAAAAAAATGAATCGCATGGGGTGAGCAGTCAAAGTGTCGGAAAATAAATTGCTTTATTTTCCAGAAAGTTTAATAAACTTCAGTACAATTTCTCTCACCGGTACACAATTTTATGTAGCATTATTAATAATGCGCCTAGACCGGCAGAATGATACATCGCCTGAAGAGGTACCTTTGGTAAATAGGCAATTTCATGACGCTCAGTAACCCGATATGTTCCAAACCGTCACGTCATAAATACTTTGAGATATACTTTGAATAGCAAGAAAAATTCAATCACGAGTATCTGCACGTGCTTGTGTTTTATTTAATATCTTTTTCCGACACTTTTTATAAATCACATGGTAGTTCATGAATTGACTGCAATAAAACAATCAAATGCTGAGCAAAAATAAATTATTTTGTGAAACACATGCGGTCCTAAAAGTTGATGAAGCATCATAAATCTGTCAAATAAATTGTGATCAGCCTCATTTGGAGATTATGCAATATGTATTCAGTTATACGCTATGAGAACAGTATTAGGTTCCTCGCATGATGGTAAAAAAGTAAAAACGCGCCTTCGCCCCAGTACAAAATCATAACAAGAGTATGTATGCCAAAAAGAACCCGATTGGAGGGCGTTCAGAGGTGTCGCAAGAAGTAAACAAATTGTTTTAAATGCAAATAATCATTAAAATGGCGGAAGAAATAAAAAATATTAATCTAAAAATTGTGTTGTTCTTTTCTGCGCTGCGCGTTTTTCCCTCGTTTTTAGGTTGTTAACGGTCATGGGGTGAGTGAGTTCATGCTCATGGGTAAGCCCGTGCTCGTCATTGGTAGCGCTACCACCGTGCGCGCCGGGACCTACCCAGGCCGGGGCTGAGACGTGCTCAGCCCGCTCGGTCCGAACACGTCCCGATCCCGGGCTGTGGAACGGTGTCACTTGTCGTTCACCTCGATAGTCTCGAAAGGCAAGCTCCTGTCGGACTTCGCAGGTGGAAGCCACCTCGTCGACTGCATTGCCGTTCTCGTCTCTGGCGGACACCTCTCACTGTCCCGAAGAGTCGGGAGACACCGAGAGAACGTGCAATGCATGCATCGCTGGCGTGCATCGCAAAACTCAATTAAGTGGAGTTCATAGGCCTGTTCAGGAAATTCGTTTTAGGCACGTTTGCGGCAAGCACCAGGCTCTCGCTGGTAAGTGTGCACTGCGCGTTCTTGAAGAAGGTACTGACTGGGCTGCGACGACATCTGGATCGCGTAACGTCATAATATCTTGGCAGTCGTGCTCTCTGACTGCTCACCACCACCAAGGACCCCTCGGCCGGTCCGAATGCGACCCTCTTCCAAACGATTCCAGAAGGGCTGAAGTTCATCGACAGTACCCTGTAGTCCGCTCCTTTAGCTCAGTCGGTAGAGCGCTGGGCTTGTAACCAAACCGGTAGTGAGAACCCGGTTCGAGTCGCTTTCGTGCTCGCTATTTGCTCCAGATTGGGATGGCCTGCGGTCAGTGGCAGCGGCCGCACTGAAGGCCAGCTGACGTCTGTGAGCGGGGTGGACCGTGTCCGGGTGTGTGGGCTGTGGGTAAGTTAACTTTCGCCTCTAAATTATGCCAACCAATTGGAATTTACCGATCGGACTGCGGAGTTCAGGGCTTGCGCAACAAGCTATGCTTAGCGCGGGCTCTAACTTCATCAATACGTCCATTCAAAACGTTCGGGCTAAATTTCTATACATAAAATAACAGTTTCTCGGCAGCGAGTGATGTCAACCGACAATTAGCGTCTACGTAGGCCAATTCGTGTTACTGCGCAATGCGCATCCGCAGTCAAATATTATTCGACATTCTCAGCAAAGACTCTTAGATGCCGAATAGGGCTGAGGCTGGCCGCTGCAATCGCGCTTCTCTTACCTTGTCGTCGGCGTTGTAGGCGTTGGGCGCCGGCTTCTGCGTGCGGTCGGTGATGAGGGGGGTGCGGTCCCGCAGCGTGTAGGCGGGGCTCTTGTGCAGGGTCGACTCCGCCCTGGCCATGTCGTACTGGCACGGCGCCGGGAACTTGAGGCGCTCATCGGGCACGTCCTTGCCCCGCCCGGGCATCGTGAAGCTCGGGGTGGCCTCGCCGATCGTGTCCTTCATCTCGTAAGCGTTCGGAGCTGTCGGCGTGCGATGGCCAGTCAGAAGAGGCATGACGTTTTTTAGTCAGGACTCAGGAGAGACATAGCCTGTTCGTTCAGGAGGGGCATAACGTGTTGGGTCAGCAGAGACATAGCCTGTTCGTTCAGGAGAGGCATAACGTGTTGGGTCAGCAGAGACATAGCCTGTTCGTTCAGGAGGGGCATAACGTGTTCGGTCAGAAGAGTCGTGGCGTGTTCGGTCAGTAACGACATGATGTGTTTAGTCTGAAGATGCAAGTGTTCGGTCAGGAAAGACATGGCGTGTTTGGTCAGGAGAGGTATGATGTGTTCGGTCAGGAAATGCAGGTGTGTTTAGTTAGCAGATTAATAACGTGTTCGGTCAGGAGAAACATACCGTGCTCGGTCAGGAGAGACATACCGTGCTCGGTCTGGAGAAGCATGGCATGTTCGGTCAGAAGGACGGCATATTTGGTCAGGAGAGTCATGCCGTGTTCGGTCAGATCATTCGGCACCGTCAGGGTGTGTTAAGACAAGCTCCTAGAGACTAAGTAAGGGTGCAGTGTGTTCAGAAAGTATACTTCTTTAACATACTACACGGGGCCGATACAAATTGTTTTTGGACCGGGGTCGTTCTTGGATTTTCTGCCGGAGACCAAAGGTCGAGATGAAAAATCGAACAACGATCGAGGTCATACATATATTACTTCGGCCGAGTGTGTACATTTATTTTTTCCCATACACCCAACATTGCACGTCTAAATGGGGAAAGCCAGGCATTATAATAACACGTGCATTATACCACAC
>JARBER010089831.1:0-11515 GCA_030265075.1 Balanus glandula
ATATATGACCTTCCATTGTCTTCCTCTTTCACTTTTTGTTATGCCACCATGTGTCTCTCACGCATTCGGCATCTCCTGCCATCTTTGTATTTATCTGTTATTCTACAACCGACGGCCATTTCGAAACATCCCCTATCCGCTGATCTCTCCTGTTTGACACTGCTTCGAGCCATATCGATCTGTGAATTTGTATATGCAAATACGAATTGTTCTTGTCGTGCCCCGATTCAGGATAGAACTGACCGTTGCGTTGCGTATCGCATCACTCTAGCCAGTGCTATCTTCAGCGTCTTTCACCCCAAGTTTGGCGCGTGCCGTCTGGTTGATGCATACGGCCGTGTGTATGCGCCCGTGGTCTGAGGTCCCTGCTCCAACCCTAAGCTGAAGCGCGCTTGATTTACGAGCCTCGCCCGGCCCGACGCAGCGGTGTGCTGCGGAGTGCGGAGGGATACGGTAGGTGGCGGTCGGCAGCGGTCGGTGATGGTCGAAAACATTTGGTGGCGGTCGGCAGCGGTCAGTAGCGGTCGGCAGCGGTCGGTGGCGGTCGTTGGCGGTCGGATGCGATCGGCAGCGGTCAGCAGCGGTCGGCAGCGGTCGGCAGCGGTCGGCAGCGGTCGGCCGCGGTCGGCGGCGGTCGGGTGCGGTCGGCAGCGGTCGGCAGCGGTCGGCGGCTGTCAGCAGCGGTCGGCGGCTGTCAGCAGCGGGCGGCAGCGGTCGGATGCGGTCGGCAGCGGTCGGGCAGCGGTCGGCGGCGGTCGGCAGCGGTCGGCGGAGGTGGGCTCCTCTGTACTTGTCATTCGGAGCCGGGACCGGGGCGCTCGGATTGCCTCAGTAGTCGTCTGGCGGCGCTGATAGCCGCCGTCGGGACGGCACTGGCCGAGGCTCGGAGATGGCGCCTCCCGCGGGACCTTAGCGGGACTCCGGCGGGACCTTAGCGGGACTCCGAGCCCCGGGTATCTGCAGACACGGCTCAGACGCGGTCCCTGACATGGGCTGGTGTCGCTCCAAACACAGCGGCGGCGATAGCATCGCACGTCCGGCGATCCCAGCGCCCGGCACGGATCGCGCCGATAGGTGTTTGTTGTTTGTTTGCTTGTTTGTGACTCGCGCTACTGCGGAATGTGTTGGGAGTCACGGGCACAGAACAAGAGCGTATACAGACAGGTGTCCGATTGACATGGATAGGTTTCTTTTGGCTTCTTTATAGTTTTTGCTTTAATGTAGGTACTTGTTTTGAATTAATTTGTTTTAATGAAAACAAACTTAATAGGATCTTCCACAGTTGTTTGCTTCAAAGCTGTTGTTTGTTTGTGCTGCAGTGCATGACATTCAGACGTAACGCAGTCGGTTATATTGCTTCTTTTACGATGGCAAGGATGGCAAGTGTAACCGTTTTCCACGCTACCCGTTGTTCTCTCAGCTTTATGCCGGGAGCGCCCTCTGCCCGACCCCGTTGTTTCGCGTCATCGGCGGCAGATGGCAGCGCTGTAGCGTCGGCACCGTCACACGCTGGCGCTGCTGTGTCCGAGCGGACACGACTGGTCGGCGGCCGGCGGGCCGGACACACTGCCGGCGGCCACTAAGTCTAGGTCGGTCCGCTAAATATAGCGGGCGGAGCGGGCAGCAGAACTGCAGGCCAGCGCCGGTCAGTCGGCAGTCCCTTCTCTGCGGTCCCGGTGGGACCACTCACACCGTCTAGGCATGCTCAGAGGCTCCGATTGCCACGTCCTGTCCTGGCACCTGCTAATTGATCAACTGAGACATTCCTGCACTAGCTAATTGACCAACCCGATACACCCCCGAGGCCCGTGAGGGCTCATAATGTCTCATCACGCCGGCTTGTCTATTGCACTCGGCACTCAACAGCACGTGCAGTTCTAGTTTGGACTCCTACCCAGGGACGTCCGTCTTTGTCCGGTCCGCAGACAGGTCCCAGCCAGCTGTGTGCCGTCGGCCGAATCTGGTTATCCTTGGTTTTTGTCGGGCCGTCGGTGCACCGTCGCCGTATGTTTGCACAATGAAGCCGTCCCCAAACAAGGCGCGTTTCGGCGGTGTGCGCTCTCACGACGACATCGCTCCCCTCCGTGCCTGAACCCCGTTATCCTTCGGCTCGAACCCCGTCATCCCTCGGCTCGAACCCCGTCCTCCCTCGGCTCGAACCCTGTCATCCCTCGGCTCGAACCCCGTCCTCCCTCGGCTCGAACCCTGTCATCCCTCGGCTCGAACTCTGTGATCCTTCTCTGCGCTGCAACCGCTTGATTCATCGTCTGTATTCGATGTCTTCGCTTCAGTAACCTCACCAATCAGTGACCTCGTCCTCTTCTCTTGTCTTCCGTGCCCCGTCTTCTGTCGCTCGTCGCCTTCCCCATGTTGTCAGTAAAACTTTGTTAATTGCTGCTTCATAAAAAACATTCATGTTTTCGTAGCGGAGTATGTACATACATACGTCCCTCTTATAAGCAATGATGCCGGATACACTGCCGCACGTCAATACCAGCATTGATCAAATGACACGTGGTACACGTTTTGCCAGAATGGTGTTCGATAGTTTGTAATTGTCACCTCGAACGGAACCGATATGTCACTATAGTATCGTATTTCAACAATTACCGGCGCCGGTAATGGTGTACGAGGTGCCCCCAGGTTATTGCGTCATATCGTAGTGGATCCGGGAGAAGAATAATGCTACTCTCAGCTTTGAATAGACAAGGGCGTAACCAAGGGGGCGGGGGGGGCTAGTAGGGCCATGGCCCTCCCTGATGGTCAGGCCCTCCCTCTGGCGACTGAGCGAGGGCCCTCTGGGGCCGAAGCCCTGTTGTTTTCTATGGTGTCAGGCGCCAGCAAAACACATAACGTCGCATAAAAGAACGCCCACGAAAACAAAAAATACATAACAACAAATACTTTTTTGTTAAAGGTCATGTAGGTAAATGTAAATACGTAGGAAAGGGTCTAAAACATTCTAGATAGGGCCCTGTATCAGCTTTAAAAGGAACCTGCTGATCTGCAGAGGGTCCTTGTCGGCATTTAGAGGGCCCCTACCGGCATTTAGAGGGTGCCTGGCGGCATTTACGGGCCCCTGACTGGATTTAGCGGACCCCTGCCGGCATTTAGAGGGCCCCTTCCGGTATTATAGAGCCCTGCTGGCATTTAAAGGGCTCCTGTTGGCATTTAGAGAGCCCCTGTGGAGTTGGACCCCTCATTGGCGTTGTACCGAGGCCCCCCTGGTCGCATTGGAGGGCCCCTGAGCTGAATGGCCCCTCCCTGAGCAAATTTCGGCCTACGCCCCTGCTGTAAAGTGTAAGTGATTATTCCACCCAGTTGTAACTGCATGAGTGCAAGCACGAAGCCATGATTTGTATCGGGGGTGGGGGGCACGTTGGTGGAAGAATCCATTTTTGCTCTGCAGCCAGTATGGAACGGATGCGTCACCATTTATATGGAACGGATGCATCATCATTTATATGTAACGGATCGCTCCACTCGTATTGTAATGATGAGATATTCCAATAATCTGCAGAATAAGTGATGATGGCACTCAGATGCGTGATGAATTTCCATACTCTCACAGCGCTGTGGAGTCTTCTCTAATATACCTACTTATAGCCTATAGGTAGGTACAGTCACTAGCAAAAGTTCTGATCGGCAAACGTTCTGAACTGGTGGTGTAATCGGTGCTGCATCCAGCGGAGTTAAAACAAAAATGTATTGAGCTTACCCTCGATGTATCACGGGTGAGCTCAAACTAGTTGCTTTGAATTCCACTATACATATACAAAACCGATAAGCAGGCTATTAAAGGAGGAGCTGTGCACATAACTATTGCTATAGTCAATTTATTTTAAAAAGGCAAATAGCTCGAAGTGCCCTCTGCAAAAAACAACTGCCTATAACTCCAATACTAAATGAATTGAATTTAACTTCTCATTCAATGTTTACATGGGGCATTCACGTAACCAGCACGTGATAGCTTTGATTGATAATATACTTCGGACCGTGTGCCTTGTGAAAATAAATGAATTATAGTGTCTGTACACATTGTGCTCTCCATCCGGGACGCGTGTGGCGATGTTGTATGATGTATAGCCAGCCTGCTATCTGCGGCAGGCAGCCGGCCTCAGCCAGCGCCTCTCAGCTGGCGGTGAACCGGCTGCTGGCTGGGCCGGACTGATATTCACGCGCCCGCCGCCTCACCGTGGTTATATACGGTGACGGCGACATCGACAGGCGCCTTATAGGGCGGAAACGCCGCGCGCCGCCAGCCAGGGAAGGGAAGATGCTGTCGAGACGGGATGGCGCAGCTTTGTACGGGGTGAGGTCGTATCTTATGGTGATATAACTCGTGGAGTTATAGTTCAGAGGCGGTAGTTGCAGGCCGCTTGGAAGTCGAAGCTTTCTCGTGTTTTGTTCTTTTCAATATTACATTGGTGGTAAAATGAACCGAATAATCATTTGTAAACTAGCAACCTCCAATTATAAATGATGTTTCAGTAGGAGTAAAATCAATACGTAACGGGAAATAAATCAAAATAAATACAGATCGTAGACTTCTAGATTCACTCCATTCCTTTCCCAATCAGGCATAAGTCGGTGTTTCGAGCGGACTTCACGTGGTCGGGATCAATGTCCCACTGCATACCTACCTTCGTGTGTCGTACAGCGCGTGTGATGGACATGACAAGACGGCTCATGTCACTGGCCCTTCGGAATAAGTACCTACTTATCAGGATTGCCAGCTGGCCACATGTGTACGGACGTGGATCAGCTTTCAGTGGCTCCTTCGGCTCCTTCTGTCGCCGACTTCTTCAGTTCTCTCACGATCGAGCGACACTGTTATACGCCATGTTTGGGTCTCGTCGCTGTTGCGATAACGTCATCCCTCTCGAACGACGCGGACACAGGTCACGAATAACGATGCTTCCTGCCACGGATCCGGCTCACGGTGAGTGGGTTTACCCAGGGTAGCTGACACATTTTACTAATCAGTACGGTGGCCACTGGTAGGCAATGCCAATCAAGCTGCTGACCAGCAACACAAGTTGCGTAAGATACCTAGATGGAAACGAAGGTGAGAAAACATTATATTTCTATCACGGATGTGATATAGAAGGGTTGGCAAAATACGAGCTCTCGTATAGGTCGCTGTAGTATTTTTAACCACGGACAAGAGATCGCCGACGTCAGCTGACCGCGAATGAGAAATAGCGTTAATCAGCTGACGATCAACAAGCGGCCCGGTCCGGAAACTCCTTCACAAGGAGCCGCCACCCCCGGCGTGCCTCCGACTGGCCAGTGTTAGGCATTCCTTGGCAGCCGGCTGGCAGGCGCCGGCCACCGCGGCAGCTTGACGCCAGCTTTGCCAGCTTGACGCCAGCTTGGCAGCTCGGCGCGGCCCGGCTCGCCGCGACACACCCGCCGGCGGCTGCCACTGCGCGCCGCGGAGCTCTCCAGCTCTCCGGCGACGCGGCCGGCGCACGCGAGCCGTCCCACGAGCCGTTCCGCAGCCGCCCCGCAGCCTCCTACGTCATCTGCCCGGCTTCCGCACACGCTCCTCCTGTCCGCCGCCGCGCCGCCGCTAAATATAGCGACCCAGCGCGTCAGCCCCGGCGTCAGCGATGACGCCACGGGCGGCACCCTGACTGGCCGACACCCGGGGCTGACCCGACCGGTCACCCTTCTGTCCTCCCTGGCATCGCCTGGCCGTGACCCGCCGTCACACCGCGGAAGACGCGGTGACGCGGTGTGACGGCGCAGCGTCCGGTGCCTCGTCCGGTGCCGCGGGAGCCCTCCAGTCTGCGGTGATTCAGGAATCCGCCCGCTGAGCGGACAGCCGGCCGACGCAGACTCCAACTGGGCCGCAACGCGGGCTGCCAAGTGCGGCGGCACCGGGGAGGCCGCGCTGTCGGAGTCGACGGGGCGCAGTGTGCCGGCGGCGAGGGCGGGAGGGACTGTGAGGGCGGCAGGGACCGTGTGCCGGCAGCGGAGACGTTCTGTAGTGCGAGAGGAGCTGTGTGGTACAGAGACAATGTGGTAATGTGTGAGTGCAGAAAATACGACCCAGGACGCTTTGTGAAAACAGCAAGAGGTGTAAAGGTCTAGTGATATCTGGGAATCAGTGTGCGCAGTCTGAGAACACAGTATAGTAAGAGCGACGTGTAACCACGCTACGTAACTCTGAGTCCATATTAAAGCTGTCGTGTGGCCAGGCTAGCAGCCTCCTGTGGCCAGGCTGTAAGCGTCCTTTAGTCCCGTGTTGGCGGAGGCGGTAGAGCGGCGGACAGCGGGCGGCGGGGCAGGAGCACCAACTGCATACCGGTGGCCGAGTTGGCGGCGGACACAGCTCGGCGGGCCGCTCTATTTTGATCGCCGGCGCCGCTGACCGGCCGTCGCTGCCGCCGAGGCCGTCCTGTCGGCCGTAGTCGCTTCGATGTCCGGCCGGCCGCGGCGCGTCTACGCCCGCTCGCAAACCACGGCTCTGGCCGGCCCCCTGGAGGCGGAGCGGGTCCGGACCGAGCCGGGCCCCGGCTCCGGCTCCGGCTCCGGCTCCGGCTCCGGCTCCGGCTCCGGTGGGGTGCTCCGCAGCGGTCTGTCCCTGCTGCAGCAGCTGACCGCCAGGGTGCGCTCCGCCTCGGTGGTTGACGGCGACGTCCAGGGCTCGCCGCCGCTGGCCCGGTTCCGCCCCGAGTTCCGCAGTGACGTCACCTATCACCCGCTGGTGTACAAGTACGCTCAGCTGGACCGGCGAGGTCTGGAGACCTCCAGTAAGGTGGCCCGATGGGAGGAGAAGTACGGACGCAAACAGCCGGCTAACGGCGGCGCGGCTCAGCCGCCGCCGCCGCAGCCTCAGATGGTGGCTGCGCAGGGCGCCGCGGCCAAACTGGTGTTGGACCGCGCTTGGCCCGAGCGGCTGGCTTATGGCTCGCTGTATGACGCGTACGGCAGGTCGAGCTCGCGCGCCTCCGGGCGGGAGAACGGCCGGTCGGCGGCGGACGGGGTCGACACGGAGCGGAGTTCGACGCTGACTGGCTCGACGGTATCCAGCGGCGACTCGCCGGCCACGCCGCAGTGGTGCGAGAGCGCTGTGTATGAACCGTTCTCGGTCCGGACCGTGGACAGCAGACACGCCGGCCGCGAGCACCGGCCCAGTCCGTCCGAATCGCGGCGCGAACCCTCTCAGGAGGCGAGACAGGAGACGCAGCAGGAGCAGCGGCTGGAGCAGGAGCAGCGCCAGGAGCGGGAGCAGCGGCTGGAGACACAGCAGGAGCCGAGGAGGGGTTCACAGACGGAGTCTCGGAAGGCCTCCCTACAGGAGTCGGTGCGGGAGCCCCGACAGGAGTGCCGACCCGAGCCTGTGACGACACGTGACAGCCCGACGGACACGAGCGGTGGCGCTCAGACGGCACGCAGCTCGGCTGGGGGCGAGCCCCCGCACACCCGGCTTGGCACGGGCGCCGCACGCGTAGACCGAACGGAGCCGGTGCCGCAGCTGTGCGCTGAGGGCGGCCGGCTGCCGTCTGGAACGCCGCCCGATCAGCCCGGTCACCGGCCCACAGCCGCCGACAAAGACCCCTCGGACCGCACGTGTCGCCGAGACGAGCCGACCAGCGCACCGACGGAGCCGGCCGGGGGACAGTCGGTGTCACGGGCGGCAGGCGACGAGACGGACGGAGCGCGCAGAGGCAAGGGTAAACTGGTGCAGACCGGGTCGCAGGAGCTGCTGACGGAGCGGCCGCTCAGCCGAGAAGGGGTGGTGTCGAGTCCGCGTGGTCGCCGACGGACGCTTCCGCAGCCGAGTTCGGCCGCTAAGTCGGGGTCATCCGCAGGTGAGAAGACGACGCTGAAAGATCGGCTCTTCAGCCCGTTCACGTCCAAGAAGAAGCTGACTGTGTACAACGCTGAGAAGAAAGGCTGCGGGGAAGATAAGCCGGAAGAGGGTAAAAAGAGCCTGTCTGAGTTGTTGGTTTCGGCGTCTGGAGTTGCAGCTCAGCCTGTGGACTGCACGGTGAGTGAACTGCAGTCTAAATACTGTGATAAGCCGAGCCAAGTGGTGCAGAAAACCACCGCCGAAGACACAAACACGAACATGGTGAACGACAAGCGAAAGCCCATGAACGGATCTCTCCCGGAAGAGTACCTCCTGCACCGGACGCTGGAGAAGCTGGACAGGCTGCAGGTGGACGACGGCAGCCCAGCCAGTCCCAAGACCTCGCGTCGCCGCCACGACACCAGCGAGCTGATGTCGCTGGCGACGACGACGTCGACGGACGACGACGAGGTGACGAAACGCGGGGAGAAGGAGGACCGGAAGCGGAAGCTCTTTTCCTTCCGGCCCTCGCTCTTCAGCTCGTCCAAGGACGACGCCCCTAAATCGGCCATGGGGGTCACCGCTGAGGTGGTCACCATGCGCAGCCGTCCCAGCGGCGCCGCCTCGGGTGACCCGCTCTCCGCCCTGAAGCGGTCCTCGCTCCACCTGGAGCGGAACAACAACGAGCCGCGCGCGCCGCACTCCGCCCTGGACGCCCGCCGCGCGCTGCTGCCGCTGCAGAAGTCGGCCTCGGCCGTGATTCGACCGACAAGCCGCGACCCTGCCGCCGCCGCCCGGCTGCGGCTGAACGACTACGAGCCCACCTTCGGCATCTACTCGCGTGTGGACGTGGTGCGAGGCCCGGCGGCGGGCGGCGGCCGTCCCACAGAGTCGGGTCCTGTCGGCGGCGGCGGCGGCGGCGGCGTCAGCTCCAGACTGGACGATGTGTACTTTGGTTCGGCGTCGGCTCGGCGGTACCGGAGGATCAGGGAGGAGGCCAAGACACGGACGGGAGGGCGCGGGGTGCCGGCCCGCAGCACGGCGAGGGTGGAGGCCGTGCTGCCGTCCGTATGCTGTGCGCCAGTTCTCAGCGCCAACCGCGCCCGCCTGCTCAAAGCCAACAGCCCGTTCGGTCATGTGAGTAGAACGTTGATGTAAGTTAGAGATATTATAGATATTATCATATTTGATATTGGAGTCTATATGTATATATAAATATTAGAGATATATAGATATTAGAGTTATTAGAGATATTAGAGTTATTAGAGATATTAGAGTTATTAGAGATATTAGAGATATTAGATATATTAGAGATATTATAGTAGAGCATTGATATTAGTACTCTGAGTAAAGTGGTCTGGTGTCTACCGTGAGGGGAGGGATAGACTTAGCTTGCGTGACAGAAACTTTGCGAGAGTCGCGTCGCCAACTATTGCGGTTAGTGTGGCCAATGACTTTATTCACGGTGCCTATAGTTCGGCTGACTAATCCCTCTCCTTTGAGAGAAGTCTGACTTTTTGAGAGCATGAGCATGACCATGTGAACGACTCAGGCAGATGAGTGGGACCAGACTACCTATCTCGAGCCACACGGTGTCTGAAGTAGTCATCTCTCAGTGTGAGTCATGTGTCATCAGCCGCAGAACAGTTTACACAGTCATCTGTCATGTCTAAAAAAACTCATTACCCGCATCGCTATGTTGCCCCTGCATTGCTTGCATCTATGGCATCGAACAGATGCGCGTTACCGATACTCTTGAGGTCAGCTATTTAGCCGTCTGGCAAAGCGCCTATTGGCCTAGTTGTCAGACAAATTTACTGAACACTAGCTCTGTTCAACAGGCAGGTAAGGTCGTATATCTAGAGCGAGTGATCCTATAGTCATGTGAACAAAGGCGGGCTTGATGTAGAGGGTTCTTCAGATATAACGTTGTGTGAACACAATTTCCAGATGTTTCGCTGACTCCAAGGAACGTGTATTTCTTTGTGCGCTTAGTGTGTCTTTTGGCGCCGACATCAAAGGGTTTTTAGTAATTTCCACACGAATTTAGTGCGCGAGCGACTCGCATCACACGAATGCGAGTTTTCGCATTCCACGAGCTCGCACCAGGCGCTCACCAGTGCCTTCCTTTCATATCCGAGCAACTAATAGAAGAAACATACCTACTAACTGAAAATCCGGGAGACAACGCCTTCCTTTATATCGGGTGGGTTCAGTAACCTGTCGAGTGTGGCGGCCTTGGGACCTGCGTTGCTGGGACGTGTTTGGCCGCCGTGTGTCTTTGACGTGTGATCAGTGGACGATGAGGTATGTCGTTTGGACGGCTCAGCCAGATGTCCGGCTGCCAAGTGTCAGTCGTCTGTCCCGCCGAGCCGTGAAGGTCTCACCGCTGTCATGCGACGGTCTGAGACCCCTCTGTCACGTGATGGTCACTGCCAGTGTCATCTGACGGTCTGTGACTTCTCTGTCATGTGACGGCCTGTGACTTCTCTGTCATGTCACGATCTGTAACCTCTGTCATATGACGGTCAGTGACCTGTCATGTGACTGTCAGTGACCTATCTGTCATGTAAAGGTTTGTGACCTCTGTCATGTGACGGCCTATGACCTCTCTGTCATGTAACGGTCTGTAACCTCTCTTTCATCTGACAATATGTGACCTCTCTGTCATGTGACGGTCTGTGACTTTGGTCTGTAACTTTGGTCTTTGTGTCTGTGACTTTGGTCTTTGGTCTGTGACGGTTTGTCAATATTCTGTCCTCTGACGATCTGTATTCTGTAACCTATCTGTCATTTGACCGTCTGTGACCCTTTGTCATCTGACTGTCTGCGACCTCTGTCATGTAACAATCTGTGACCTGTCTGTCTGTGATCTCTCCATCATCTGACGGTCTGTGACCTCTCTGTCATGTGACGGTCTGTGATCTGTCTGTCATGTGGCGGTATACAACCTGTCATGTGACGGTCTGTAACCTGTGTCATGTGACTGTTGTGATTTCCGTAATATGGCGGTCTGTGATCTCTGTCATGTAACGGTCTGTCACCTGTCATGAAGCGATATGTGACCTCTGTCATGTGACGATCTGTGACCTGTCTGTCATGTGACGTTCACTATCAGTGTCGTCTGACGGTTCGTGACTTCTGTCATGTGACGGTCAATAGCCTCTCTGTCATGTGACGGTCCCTTACCTTGCTGTCGTGTGAGGTGTCATGTGTTCACTGCCAGTGTCGTCTGACGACCCTTACTGTCTGCTGAATGTCTGTGCTCACTGCTCACATTCCCTGTCGTTTAACGGTCTGTGTTCCCACTCACGGTCATCGAACTCATCTGATATCGATTCCTTGTTGTCATCTAATATCGCTTCCTTTCCTGTCATCGGACTGTCATCGGACTCCCTCCTGCCATATGACGGGTCGCGCGGTGCCTTCCTCGCCGTCTGACTGTCCGTGGTTCCGCCGTTTGCCGCCAGGTGTCTCAGGATCACGTGGAGGATGACGAGGACGGCCACCTCATCTACCGCAACGGCGACGTCATTCAAAGCAGATGTGAGTGCAGCTCCACTGACCCTCGCCTGCTCAGGATGTATGAATGTGAAGAGCTGGAATGTGTTGTTCAAGAAGTGCGATAAACTAACTATTTGTTAATCGAAACAAATCGACTGCTTCGGATCTTGGCCGCTGTGACAACTGACGTTGATAACAACAAAATTT
>JARBER010089943.1:0-11515 GCA_030265075.1 Balanus glandula
CAAAAGAGATATTAGCCATTTTCACGATAGACTTTGGCACTGCTGAGAACAACATAAGTTGGGTTTTTGAGGATTAAATCATAAATGGTTTGGTATATAAGCTTCAGGATGAATTTTTGCACGTCTTTTGCAGGTACAAATGCATCTTGACGCTAATAACGGGTGTCCACTGTGATAATGAATCCGTACGTGACATGGCCGGACCGACATGTATCTCGACTAAGTAAGATCATACAAGTATGTAAAACACCATTGGAAATCTAACACTTTGTTAATCCAAAATAATGCATCAGTGGAATACAACTAAGCCTTTATACGTGTTCGCCTCGCGCATCCGCGCGGGGACGCTCATAATGATAGTCCGCGCAACTTGTCAGTCCAGGGATTTTAAACCCTTCGGATTCTGGCGATCAGTTGTGCCTCTATAGCAGCTTTACAGTCTTTTGCTTGCACTATCTGCTTCAAAGGTCCCTACGTGTCCTCAGTGAGACGAAATTGAGGGTAGTTTTGAGGGCTGGTCGTCCTCGTCAAAAGGGCACCTCCAGTTTGTGGAGTAGCGCGAGCGTTTCCTTTGGGTAATGAGAACTAGTGAGGTCAGACCAGAACACATAGTCATTGTTTGGGTAGTTGGCCTCTAGAAACGGCATTTATACCTTCTGAATGTAATGTTTCCATAATAAATAACCGTGTGTCCTTGCCATACTCTTGCAAAAGACTGAGCGCGTGATGTTCCGGGGTGATAAGGCCAGCCAGACCATCACTTTCCTTGGAAAGTTGTCCTGATGATTTTAGCTGATGTCTCACCATCAGGACCGGTGTAACATCTTATGTTGGCTGGCATGTTGTCACCTGAAAACGTGAAAGCCGTATAGTCTTCCGTGACGACACCTGCTTCCGTACCCACTCGCGAAACATTGCTAGTCAGCCTTCTCAACCGCTTGTTTTTTTTATTAATTGCTGATACATGGATTTTCTGCCGGTTCTAGTATGCAATCTTTTCCTCTTTTAACATTTTGGAAACTAATAAATATAAATTCTGAATATTTTGGCCAGAAAACCATTCGACAGTTCAGATTTTGGTTGTGCTGCTTTAACGAGGGCCTTTTTTAGAATCGTTTATTTTCTGTCGTTTCCTCCGCTTGCCAGCGTGAGAAGTGCTACCTCGCACATCCACAAGCTTCAGTATGTTATGGATGGCGGTTCTGAACGCTCTAATATCCATGACATTATCCATAATGCGATCTTTTGGCATGTTAGGATTTTTCGTGACAAAATTTATATGAGCACGTTTACCTGGCTTCTGTCAAGGGTTGCCATTTTGGCTGTGGCTTTTGTTAGAGTCAAGAAAATGATATTTTGATAGCACATATGCATAGTATTTGTAACACGCTTTCTGGCAAGGTGCGACACTTCATATAATGATAATTGGTAACGATGCTAAGAAACATCAAACTGCGTCCGGATTCATAGTGGAAACCCGTTATACCAAAAACATTTCTTAGGTTATTATTAACAACACAGTAATGTAACCCTAAGCAGCGCCAAATATATCGTGGAAACAGCTGATGGAGCTGTTTAAAAGGAAACTACGCGTAAAAGAAATGCTGCCCATTTAAAAAGTAAAAGGTCATCTCTGCATGCATCTGTGAAATACAATGCATTACAGGGGTCGACATAAAATAACTGCCGTGAATATATGCCAGGAGCCGACGAGTCCAAACAAATATTTGAATATCTTCGAAGAAAAAGAGCAATAGCACGGCTGCAGCATTCCCAAACACGGTGGTGCGGCGTTTGTTCTCTTATAGGCGGGTGTGGAGCAGCATTTGTGACCATGGACGTGCGAGGTGGTTTAATAATGTAATTTCACGGTGGTTGGTCGTTACAGGTTGGCTTGCCAGCATGCAACACGTGCATCGTACTACTTGTAGCATTTGCAAAGCTGACATTGCTATAAACGATGCGAAATATAACATAACGGTCACATATTATTTTAACGTTCTTAGCTTAAGCAATAAACACGGTTGTAAGACTAGCATTTGCCTTTTTTACACACTATATAAATTATACAAGACGTATTAAACATTTAAGACATGTCATCAATAAACAAAACTCCCTGGGGACGGAAATCAACAATATCTGCTTACTCATCAGAAGCAATCAAACATAGTTCACCGACAAAGAATCATGACAAGAAAAACATTGTAAGCTGACTGGGATCTTAGATGTCATCAACGGTCAACTCAAATACCATCATATCAACTGATATTAAGCTCTAAGCGAGGTAATACGTATATCACAGAGCAGGGGTTAAGATGCAAAATCTGACTGGTATTTATTCTAACAGCAGACGCTGATAAGCTTAAAGCTTGTGTAACGTAGTCTTATTTTACCCATAACCGTGACGGTCTGTTCTTTAAAACGGGCGCGGTTAAATGTTGTTTGCAAGAAAGTCAAACCGTAGCTAATATTTTAGGTGCATTAAAATGCAGCTACTGTAGTACCTTAGCGTTGAGATCATATACTACTGAATTATCAGCTACTTTAACATAACATATCGGCCTTGTATGATTTCCGACTGATGCGTGGAACTAACTACTGCTTGGTGTATGATGTCTGATGATCGAGTACACGAATCTGCGGTATATGGAATGGAACATTATGGACAGGCTGTGCTCAGGGGAGACAGGTGTGACAATCTGTGACTTCATGACTGTCTGCCTGCTATGCAGCGCGGCAGCTGAAACTGGCACGAATCAACACACAGCGGCGCAACACCACACGTACCAATCAGCGTAGCCGATACACAACGTTGACCAATCAGCGCCATCAACACACGACGTCCACCAATCAGCGAGTGAAATACACAACATCCACCAATCAGCGTGTCTAACACACAACATCGACCAATGAGCGCACCTGACACATAGCGTTTGCCATCCAGCTAGCCAATCATTGCACTCGACGCCTGGCGTCAGCAGCTGACCGCGCGCGGCACGTGACACGACAGTAACCAACCACCGTGCGCGGTATATATTGATTGTCCACCAATCACAGTGCGCGGCACATGCCGCCGACCCGACGCGTGGTGTCAGGATGCCGCCACGGCCGGTACACGACATTGACGAATGTCGTTAACACGCAACCGACACCATGCCGGGTGATTTGACACATCCTGACGCGGTGTGAGTGTGATGCTGACCAGCGAGCTGTCCCGCCGCCCAGCCGCAGCCGGCCCCGTGGCCGATCTCGGCTGACACAACACAGAAGGCGTCATGACCTCTGACGGGATGACCCCCAGGACTGACACGGCTGCGTCAGATCACCAGGATTCCAGCACCATTGGTTCCATTTCGTCCAGCACCTGGAGCGACACGGGACGCGGTAGTTTACAAACAGCGGTGAACCGACAATAAGCACTGAGCGGTGTCAGTCAGCAGTGCCGTATGTAATGACGAAATCAGTAAATACGTACCTGTTCTCGTATGTTCGTGGCAGTGGTACAGTTTTCAGTATTCTAGTATAAAATACTTTGGTAGTGTATACCACCTCTGGTGTCGGAGATATCGGTAGCGTATACCCACCTCTGGTGTCGGAGATATCGGTAGGCGTCACTTGAAGCGTTGCGTCACGTTGGCCAGCGCCACTGCGAAGGCCTGCACAGCCGAGAACGGGTACTGGAAGTCCAGCGTGTAGGCGTTGCCGTCAATACGACCGAACTGCATCACCTGCGGACAACAGAGCACCGAGTGCTGCTCAGTGGACAAACCCTTTTAAAAGACGACTTACGGAAATATATACATTCAGTCGCAATCGGTTTATCATCAACGGACTTACATTTCCCTAATGATAGTATAACACGTCACACACGGTATTACTTTACCGATAATACTCAAACCTTGTCGACTACGGATTTCGAAAACGAATACAAGATATTATTTACATTATCCAGTATATGATATATGCACGACGTAGGTAAAGAAACAGCAGTAATAATACATCACCCATCATACTACATACTGAAGTAATATGAGCATTATTGCGATGGCGTAAGAGGTGCCATCCATAATGCGTAATTCGGAATATGAATCGGATTGCATGCGTCATACGCAGCACAAATCCATTTCATATCAGACCCCGCAGCTGCAGTGAGACTGACCTGATCGCCGCAGTACTGGATCTGGAAGTTTTTGGCCGACTCCTGCGTGACGCGTCCTCCGAAGTCGAGCTGGTACACCTGGCTGGACTCGTTCCACAGCGGCGCGATGTTGTGCATGATGAGCTGACGACAGGCGGGCTGACGACGCGTCGGCAGCGGCGACTGGCCCGCCGCGCCCTCCGGCGTCTGGGACGAGTCCCGGATACCGCGACGCAGCTGACGGCAGCAGCGGCGGCGGTTAGACTCACGACCTGGTATACAGCGCTCTCTAGAAGTATGATGTGGTGCTCATAACTTATAACGGCCTCACATGTTCACTGCATAATTTAGTGGACAATATGTGAGACAGCGACTAGCGATTGAAACGGAAGCTACATAACTCGTTTGTCACCTGAGGAAGGTATGATAGCGAAATAAAGTGACACTTTTTTACCTTTTTTCTCGGAATTTTATTGAGACTCAAGTCATCTGCTTCATAATAACTCGTTTGGTAGAGACTTCAGTGCACTGTGCCCGATTGGCACAACTCAGTCAACATGTTGGTAGTCCACGTGATATCCGCCACCTCTATAGCGTGCGGCGTCAGCAGCTGCGACTCACCTTGTTTCTGACCTGACTCCTCTGCAGAGACTCGAGGCTGGTGAACGGCTGTGACCTGGTGACCTCTGCCGACTCCTCGTCTGATGACTCCGTCGAGCTGGGCATCCGGCGGCGACAGAGCAGGGGCGAGCTCAGCAGTCGGCGGCTGGACACAGACAAACGGTCGAGTCAGAGGCAGACAGCCGGGTAGGAGTCAGAGGACTGAGTCAGAGGCAGACAGAAGAGTCACTCAGATGTCCGAGTAGGAGTCAGACATAAGGGTCACTCACAGTCAGAGCCAGATAGCCGAGTCAGAGTCAGATAGCCGAGTCAATCAGATGCCAAGTGTCAGACAACGGCACCGAGTCAGATCCCAACGTCGAGTCAGACGCCAACGTTGGGCACACTCCATCCGACCCCCAAACAAAGTCATGCCTTAGACTGAGAATCAGACACGACGCAGGCAGTCCTACCAACTCAAAGCTTCAGCTCTTACCCCGGGGCACCAGAAGGCATCGACATAGCTCTGTTTGAATTAGAGTCATGAGTATAAAACTAGACAAAGTCAATTTGGTTCAGAAATCCAATATTTTGACACTCGTCAAATACAAAACCACAACGGAACAAAAAAGTTGACTGATACAACTGATATACCATGTGATTCATACAAAAGTGTCATAAAAGAATCTTCATAAAACACAACCACGTGCAGGTACTAGTGATTTAATTTGTCTTTCTAAAAGTAAATATCTAAGTATTTATTATGTCACAGTTTGAGACAAATCGGTTCACTGTGCGTCACGCAATTGCCTATAAACCAAAGATGCCGGTTTAGGCAGATGAATCGATTCTGCCGGTCCAGGCGCGGAACGCGTGTTAATCATATTATGCAGAAACCGTAAGGCAGCTTCCTAACTTTTGCACCAATGCAATTTTATAAAACGTTCTATCAGTGTACAAAGTTGTAATGCAATTCATCGAGCTTTCTGGAAAATATAACTGTCTGTTTTCCGACACTTTTTTATGAATTGTCATATGTATATATCTTGATGCAAAGCTTACTAACTCCGACATAACTACCTAAAACCAGGTCAGGCTTGAAGTTGACCCACTCACCCGATAGGTGGAGTGCCTGCCGACTTCCTCTCTTTGCGCCTCGTCACAGGCGTCACAGGGCTGCTGTGACATCCTCTAACCTCCTCCGGCACCCTCAGCTTGGAGCGCACAGTAGCCTCGGCGTGCAGAACGGCGGCGCGACCGGAGGTGGCGGCAGCGGCGGCAGCTGCGGCGGGCGGCGGCGGCTTCCGCTGTCTGGGAGAGGCTCCGTCTGCCAGCCAGTCGGCCAGCCGGCCGGACGGGGTCGCTCCCAGGCTGTGGCTCTTGACCCGCTTCAGTCGGCGACTGGCGCGCGGTATGAGCACCACCCGGGAGCGGGGCGCGCTCGCCGTCTCGGCCACCATGTCCAGCGTCAGGCTGTGGCCGCTGATGAAGTTCAGACTCTGACTGCGGTTGGGCGGAATTCGCGGCGCCACCGGTCGCTCCTCCTCACCGTCGTCGTCGATAAATTTGAGCGCCTCCATCTGCGCCACCGGTGCACCGCCGCCGTCGGTGGGAATCAGGTCCGTTTTGGGCGCGGACGAGGGTAGAGCCAGGCCGCTGGCCGCTGGTGCGGAGGATGTTCGTCTGCCACCCAGATCGGCCGCCATCGCTGGCTCGCCCGTCCGCCCGTGGCTGACCACGTGACAGCGCGAGCGATCGGCACGGTTGACGCTCTGAGAGCGCGACGCCCGCCGCGGACTAGACAGCACGTTCAGTCCGTTCAGAACCCGCACCTTGCTGGACAGGGTGTCGGGTGGAGGGGCGGGCCGCATCTTGGCGTCCATCTCGTGCTTCATCCGCAGCAGAGACTGCCTGAGGTGGTCCAGCTCCGGCGCGGCGGCCGCCTCGTCGTCTGTGTCGTCGGCGGCGATGAGCGGAGCCCGGGCGCGAACGGGCGGCGGGGACTCGGCGGCGGCATGTCGGGAGAGGGAGAGAGGCACCCCCGGCCGGCAGGGCCGAATCCCCCCGCTGTCCGATCCATCCACCGCCGCCTGGCTGGACAGGTGCCGCATCCGACCTGTGGCACACAGCAGAACATATAACACATCAGGGTCTGTTTCATCATGCTCTTTATAGCGTGAATTTATGCAGATAATACATAGCACGGAGTAGACGTGCAACGTCACAGCGTGACAGAGAAGCTTCTATCAAGTGGGTCATGGTTCCTTACCCAAATTATACAATGGTGTGGTAAAGCACAAAATGAACCAAAACGAGAGTTTCCTATTTTACGTACGTGATAAACACGATGCCATAACTTCATGTCCATTGTATAATCATTCTTTCTTATATTCGATTTAGCAAAACTCGATTTAGCGCAGTTTGACTGTCGATAACAGCCGTCATCGGCAGCGTATTGCACAATACAATGATACTAGTATAAATATCCAAAGAGTTATATCAAGTGACCAAAAAAGGGAAAGCAAATCAAATTAGACAAAGGAGATAACTGTAGCCGTTGCCCGTCCAATACCTTCTCGGTCGTCGTCTCTGCTGCCGCGGCGCGTGCTGGAGAGGCCGGTGGAGGGGGCGGCGGCGCCGGCCGGACAGCGCTGTCGGCTGAGTTCGGTCATCACCAGGGTCATCTGACGCGGCTGCAGGTGCAGCAGCGACGTCTTGTAGCTGATCTGACCCAGGTCGGGCGCCACGGTCGGCCCCACTCCCAGCACACGGAACTTGGTGCCCCAGATGTTCGAGGTGACCTGCGCCAGGGTGGCCGAGCCCGGCTGGAGGGAGACGAGGGGATGTGACGGCGTCACACAGCTGCTGTCAGCTCGTCCAGCATCGCCAGGTTCAAACAGATGTAGTCATAGCTGCAAAGTCAAATATATATCGGGGGAGGCATACTCGCACAGAGCCAAACATCTTCTGCGTTTTAAGTTGCAGACACAAGCCTGTACAAAAGAGTTTGTGGGCTATGGGTTTTAGTCCGAGTTTCTGGGTCATGAAGAATCAACACTATACTGTTGTATGTAGAGCATATGAGTCATGCAGTCATAGTCAAACGACTGTTAAGTGTCAGTAAGTTCTTAAGATAGGGTTTCTTAGTCATTGAGATGCCGAAGGTATGCATTTGCAAGTGTGCAAAGCACGTCGATCGCACGCAGTACGATGATACTATGCCGCGACGCTTATATGTATTGCGGTACAGCATCTGCCAGGTTTTCTTTTACTGCCATCTAGTGAGGGAAACAGGAATGTTCTAGAATCAGAAACGATACGTTACTTATCCTTGACTAACACGCACATATTTATGAATTTCTTACACCCTAAAGTCAAAGAATAATATGAACAAAAATTAGTCAGAATTGAGCCAAGAAACATCACTGGTACGAACATTAAAACGAAGCCATAACGTTTGTAAATATGAACACATCTATTCACAGCGCATGCTGATAAACGTCCAACAGTGGGAAGGGATGGGGATAAAATCGACAGCGGGGAGAGGGAGGGGGTAATATCGCCCTGCTGCCTGGTATCTGACCTCCGGCGGGTCTGCGGTGGGCTCCTCGTCTGTCGGCTGCTCCCGCTCGGCCCTGCGCCGCCAGCGCCGGCGGGCCGTGCGAGGCGTGTGACACGGCTCCTCCTCAGTGTCAGAACTGTCGCTGGGCGGCGCCACCGTCGCCTCTCGATGTGGCACCACTGCAGCAGCGGACACGTGAGATAACGATAGGGTGGGAATGACACAACACATTCGGACGGGACCTAGGTATAGGTAACCGTCACTGGATAATAATATGCCTTGTCATTGTATTATTTTACCGTTCACTTTATTTGTAGTTGTTGATAAAGATATTATTCAAATCTAGTAAACTTCTTTGATACACTGCCAGTGAAAATCAATAATACGGTATATGTAGGTAGGTCAGTGGTAGGTAATTACTATTCTGCGAAGCAGATATCAACGAGCAAAGCCATTTCGGATTTCGTTGATAGTTAGAGTACAATTATTTTTGTCAGATTATTGCTAAAGTGAGCAGCTCGTGAACAAATGTGCTTTCTCGAAACAGAGACTCATCAATAATTACAAATGGTTTCTTTTAATATTCGCCATTTAAAAAGCATGCTTGTGTCTCCAACAAAACTATTCACGATCTGACGATGCAGTACATTTAGTTGAACTTTACATTCGCGTCCCTGCCTGGTGTCTGGTGTCTCTCTCTCACCTGTGACGATTGGTCGCGGCTCAGCGTCTCCGCTGGCCGATGGGTCGAAAATTAGAAACTCTGGACGGATTTTGCTGGTTCGCTTTCCCTTCAGCAATGGAATGAGGCCTCCAAAATGTTCTAGATAGAGTGTATACATAGCGCTCGAGGTGACGAAATCGTCCTCGTTTCGGATCATGGTGCAGTGGAGACGGGTGCTGCCGTCTGGTGGCTGCGCGATGAACTGACGCAGACAGCCCGTGTCTGGGATGTGAGACTACGGTGAGAGGAGAGACCAGTCCGGTTAGAACGCTAATCATTCTGATAACAGAAGCAGAAATTGAGGGCATAGCCAATCTGGGAAGCAGATACAGACAACCGAACCTCTTACAGCTTACATTCGACAACAATCGATATTCGATAGGCTGTATAGAAAATTCGCATCAACCACAGCATGGAGTACATTCGGCACCAATAAAACAAACCTGACAAAAAGCACAGAAGTCAGCTTTCAGTTGAATTAAACACCAACTAGATATACCAAACCAATATGCACGACTATCCCCGCCCCGGGGCGCGGGTTAAGTCCACTGACCCGCAGTGTGGGGCTGAAGAGGCCGACCAGCTGCAGTTTGACGCGGCGCGGCAGTGGCAGCTGGGGGATCGCCTCCTCCGACGTCAACGCGTCCTTGATGCTGAGTCGGCAGAGCAGCTGCAGTGGCGCCACCCTGCGGCCGATCCAGGCCACATGCACCAGCGCCCCGGTGGCCACGAACAGGCGCCGGCCGTTGTGACCCCAGGTCAGCGCGGTCACACCGCACTGGCGGGAGTCAGGTCAGGTCAGCACAGTCCTTCACAACAAGACAAACAGCAGCCAACACATATTTTAACTAGAATTTGAACTAGGACACACACTAGTCAGCAATCTAGGTCAGGACAGCCAGTGATTCAACACTGTCAAGAGACATATATTTGCTCAAGCCAACACATATTTAAAACATGTCAATATTTTGCGCCAATAGTCAATTACTAGTGACATAAAGCTGTTACTTAGACATGACGTCTAACGCTGCAATAAAATTGAGATGTCAAGACCAGCCGCATAGATATTCGTTGTCTCCATCAGCACATGTATCCATGTATACCTGAAGGACCGGCTTTCTAATATATATATATATATATAGGTGTACTCGCACGCACGTATGTGTTATCACTTCGCAGTCATAATTATTGATACATACGCAAATCAGAGCTGACCATCCCATAGGGCAGCTGAATGGTGGACAGCAGTTCTCTCTGGCTAGTGTAAAAATGCACAACGTTGGTGAATATATACTTTGCAGCACTAACCGTCCGACATGGTAGCTGACTGGTGTAGCGCAGCTCTCCCTGGCTGGTGTAGAAGTGCACCACGTTGGTGAAGACGCCCGGCGTGCTGTCGCTGTCCAGCTGCTGCCCAGCCACCGCCAGCAGCTCGCCACTGTTACACCACTCCATCTTGATGCCCAGCAGACCTGTAGGACCACGTCCGGCACACAAATGGGGAGCATGTTTGGTGAGCCTTTCACGACGATCCAGGAAACGATCACTGAACATTGCTAATGGCTATCCGCTACTGTTGAGTCACACTCAACGAATTATTAACATGATTCTGGTACTTACATTATTGCATAGTTCCTAGTGATAGCAAATGAACATTTTTGCATAAATTGTTCAAAGCTGCTGCGAGGAACATAATTATTAAAAACATCAGAATTACTGACCTTATCCTCGTATCGTTACATATGTTAAGAAAACTTTCCAAACGACGTGTATTGGTATTTCGCCCGCAGGTCTTTTTTAAAATTATATATCTAATATATATATATATATATATATATATATATAGATAGATAGATGTATATCTAATTACATATCTATTATAGATATGTCAATTTGGAAAGGCCTGCGGCCGAAATATCAATCCACGTCGCTTTGAAAGTTTTCTTTACATATGTAACGAAACGAGGATAAGGTCGGTGACTCTGATGTTTTTAACGAACATTTTGTATTTATTTAGGTCTACCGGATAATTAGATTGCACACAAAAAATGTCCTTATCTTATAGGAATACATATAAGCCAGGCGAGCACATGTAATCGATTGATAGGAAATTTTAATAACAAGACTTAATTTGCAGTCGAAAAGCAAATTCTTTGGTTAAAAAACTTTCCGGATGCGTCAGTCAACAAAAAGTTTGTCATACAACGGTGGTATATTAAATTGTAACCGTAAGCCAAAGGTACTTGTGACCCGGCGCGGAAAATACAAAATCATCCATATGACTTACCGGTGCGTACCACCACGGGCAGAACATCGTCATAGCTGTTCATCAAGTGGATCAGGCCGTTCTCGAAGCTCACAGCAAGCACTAGCTGCCTCCCTGGATAAAATGAAAGCAATAAAGTAAGCTGGGATATATTGAACAAAATAGTTGCACGATGTAATATACGGTATACAGTGTATTGTCTCCTTGTCCGGCTTGACATATTAT
>JARBER010090054.1:0-11512 GCA_030265075.1 Balanus glandula
CCCTTACGTGCCTGAGCAAAACAAACTTGCGCTTTAACGTTTAGAGCATAAATGTAAATGCGAACAAAGTCGGCTTACCACGAACCAGGAAGAACACCAAACGGGCTAAGGAAGACTCACACAAATAAATCAAATCGCCTCGATGTCAGCACCAGCCTTGACCTTTCCTTAACACAACGGCAGGTAAGCATGCTGGAATTCACCAGATCATCATTGAAGTAATGCTTGGTGAGCAAAACACAAGAAATCAGAGTGGCCCAACGGAACTCAAAGCAGCTTTGCGGATCAGCGGACCACAGAAAAATCAGGATAAGTTTCTTAACGTATATTTGCACTCATAATCAGCAACTGACACTGCAACCAGATGTTTTGATTTCGGCATCATACATAATCTAGAATGTGGGCAAGGCAAGAGACTGCTCAGTCAAATAAGGCAGCTTTGAAGTTGACGTAAGCAAAACAGTTAGGTATACAGTGGAGGTTGGATTTGTGTACATATGATTTATGAAACATTTTTGTGAGGGGATATCTGAATGGCATTGGTGGGAAGTTGTTGGGCAGTCGTGGCTGGTAGCCGTGGACACCTATGAACTAGATGTGACAAAAGTTGATGATTTTTACCCATACTCGACCCAGTCCCAAAGCTAAAAAATGGACCCCCAGTTATATCAGGTGCAAGGCAGGCTCGTACCCAGTGAATCAAAATAAAACTACATAATGTCTTGCAACTAGCATTTACAAATATGACCTCCGTAATTTAAGCAAAGTAACTGTTTCAGCCTATCAGCGTTCCTACTTGCAGCGTTCCTACTTGCATGAAGCCAGCATGAAACATAAGTTGGAAACAGTCTGTACCCGGTATCATTTGGCGAGGCCCAGAGTGGGACCAATTGGATCCAGCTCCAGACTTAATCTTAAGACCAGGTTCCTGGGTCTTTACCACCTCTACTCTGAGAACGGAATGTTTTTTACCCAATTTTTTGGGCGATGACTTGTGAAAACATCAGTCGGCATCATCGAACTACTCGCAACAGGAATGGGAGATACCTGGATCGGCAACTCTCCGTCGGCGCCTTTGATGTTTGCGACCGCACCGAACCCCTGGTGGCGGTAACGGGCAACTTCGACAGACGGTGAAGAACCTTCGATGAGGCCATAGCGTTCCTATGTTAAATCAAATATTTTCAGACGAGGCTGACTCGTACCTGAGACATATTATAAATCTGACTTGTGGACCGTGTAGATACAAGCCTTAGCTACAACGTTTCTGCTTACTGATTTGTAATGTTCCAAGCGTGAAGTAGCTGAAAGGGCAACGCGATTTTCCCACGATACAAATTGGGAATTCCCCTTGAGACTAGCAGTTTCAGCGGGAAAACTGCACATGAATCAGTGCATCATGACTTGCAGTAACTAGTTGCATTGCTCTCGCCGCTGTTTTTCCTCGAGGTAACAAGATGAAGCAATTTAACACCGGCAGTGAACCCGTCGGTCCAGCCACGTCAGTTTCCTTGCTGTTGTCGGGTCGGTCACGGGCGAAGAGTGGACGATCCAGTTTCTCTCATCCATGCTCGCACTACAAGTTTTGGGCCCTCCTCTATCTTTATTTTTAATGTTACATAAATCGGGTCAAACGAAAAACGAAAATTTTGGGCACTAGGCATTCACACTTGATGTTTCAGATAATACTAGCTCGGATGAGACTAGCAGCCTAGTCGCTCTGTAGTTCTGCCCCCAACTCCGCTTACCACTGGTAACTGACCGGTCACGGGTCACGGGTCACGGGTCACGGGTCACAGGTCACGGGTCACGGGTCACGGGTCACAGGTCGCAAGGTCACAGGTCACAGGTCACGGGTCACGGGTCACAGGTCATACGTCATAGGTCACAGGTCACAGGTCACGGGTCACGGGTCACGGGTCACAGGTCATAGGTCACCGGTCACAGGTCACAGGTCACGGGTCACGGGTCACAGGTCATAGGTCATAGGTCACAGGTCACAGGTCACGGGTCACCATTCACGGGTCACGGGTCACCGGTCGCGGGTCACCGGTCACGGGTCACGGGTCACGAGTCACAGGTGGGACAGAGACGGGTCAGGTCAACCAAATTGGAGCGAAGCTCTGACGTCAGAACTAAATCCACACTTTTACGAAACCCTCTACTCATCGATTGAATTACCTGCGCAAGTTATACCACAAAGCAAATAAATGACAAGAAGACATGCGCTTGGATCCCGAAAACGGATCCCAGATCTGATCTCAGGGCTCTGGATCCCGGACCCGCTGTGATCATAGATCCACCTTCCACAAATTGTCGATGGATCCACTGGGATCATAGATCCGTCTCCAATATTGGTCGACAGATCCGTTGGGATCCGAAATCGCTGGAAGAGTTTTGCATTGGGATCCACTGGGATCCGAGATCCGTCATTATGCAGATCCATACTGTCGGAACCAATATTTTAAGTAATTGTCAGTACTTTTCAATTCGTTGTAAATGACATTAGCATGGACCTATGTTTTTACTTGTATTTTGTGAATAAAACTATAATTATGCCATGCTATATTAATCGGAGCATGCTGAATCCGAGATCCGATGGGATCAGTCATATATTTATTGTCATTGCTTATCATGGGATCCTGTGTGATCCAAAATCAATTACAAAATGTAATCGAGGGATCCACTGGGATCCAAGATCCACTGGGATCCAAGATCCACTGGGATCCAAGATCCACTGTTATAATTTGACATGGGTTCCGGTTGGATCGTAGATCCAACATGACATTTTGTTGAGAGATCTTCTGGGATCATAGATCCTACTTTCAGATCCATGCACATATCGGAATTGGCAAGTACCCTACATTCGAATTTGGCATTAAACTAAACCGACTTTAATAATGAGAATCGGCGCAGGCAATGCAAAATCCATTACAAGACATAAGTTCATGCCAGTTGGTTGGACTTCAAAATGTATTGCCACTAACTATAGTCCAAGCAGTCTGCGTCCAAAGAAGCAGCTTTTTGAGCTGGCGAGAGAGCCGACAATTGCGGCGATAAATACATGGGACTGAGGCTCATTAGCTTGCAAGCGTTTAGCCCAAAAAGCGTGGCCGCATCAGAAGCTGAGCATAAATTCGTGACATATCCCTGCACACTTTGCGCCCCAAACAAAGCATCTGCATGGGCGGTCGCTCGCCACAGCTCAAAGCCAGACCAGCTTAGCGTGCATAGAAGCTCAGCGAGTCCGCTAAAAATGCGCTTCATAAGCTATACATACATACATTGGGAGCACACGCAGGCCGTGACATCAGGTTCAGCCGAGACAACGCTGCTTAATCCCGCCAGTGTTGAAAGGCCGAGCCGCCAACTGGCCACAATGCGGCCAGAGCATGGCTCGGCGATTTGGGGCGGCCTCAAAGCTCAACAGCGAGCGCAAACCGACAGCATGGCAGTAATCGTAAGCAAGGAGGCTACTCACGTTGATGAAATCTGGCGGTATCCTCCGAATCTGCAACAGGGAACGCAAGCCGTGAGTTTCAGCCACAAGCGGACAGGTCACTGATTTTCGAAGCTACAGACAAAACCCGCCACAAATCAACTCAATCATAGACAAGCGACAAATATCGCAGCCTTGTGCGACACTTTTCATAACGAATCGTTAGGTAACGAATCGACGGATCATTTGGAAGTTCAACGAATCAACTTCCAAAATGAATGAAGTTGACGCTGACTTAAAAGCAAAGCGCCGCGCGCCGCATCAACTGTGCGACTAATATCATGAAATGTCCCACAGTGACCTAACCCATAACTGCAGATTACATCAGAACTGCAGATCGATGGCAGCAGCCATGACAACGTTCAATGGTATGAGCGCAGACTCACCACCCGGTCACGACATTCCCGTCATGCCGCGGCCAAACCTCAGCTGACTTTCCACAGCACACCTCAGCAACGCCAGCCTTCCGATGCCGTCTCAGCTATCGGCACAATCGATAGCTGCAACCACCACCGCTCGCTGAGGCTCGCTACCGGTCGGCGCTTCCTGGCATTCCAATTCCGAGTCCGCACCCAGCCTTCTCCCGCGAGTTCCCAGCCCGCTCCCAGTCCACACCCAGCCCTTTCCCGGGACATCCCGCTCCTTCCCGGCTCCATTCCCACGCCGGCATGCAAATCGGCTGCGATGACGGATCGATGACGGATCGATGACGGCTCGATGACGGATCGGTGACGGAAGTCGGCAGATGGCGATCGTCTGAGGCGTGACTCCCCCACCCCGGCGGCGGTGTAAGACGTCAGGTCACGTCCGACCCCGCCCCATCACGGACCGGTCCGTCACAGAGATGACACAGCGGCCAGGTCACGCCCCTCCCACTGGCACGCCCCTGCACCTCCTGCCGACCAGGAACGGTGACAGGGTGCGCGACGCGCGTCACTCACTTCCTATCCTGCCCCGCCCCGCGGCGGTCCGGCCTCGCGCTGGCGACATAGGCGGTCAGGTCACTGCCTGGCGTTCCCGGACTCGGCACAGCTCCACCTGCGTCAGACTGTACCCTGTCCTGGCCGTCCACCACAGACCCGGACCGTGTCAGCGCCATCGCCTGCGAGGGCCGGTAGAGGGCGGGTTGGCAATGAAGAGCGGTGACAGTCGGCCTTGCGGACCCACCGTCCACTGCTGGGAGCCGAGCCTGTGTAGCTACCCGATACACATCTGTGCTAGCTGCTAAGCTAGGTTTTGTTGATAATTGTGCATAGTAATACACGACAAACGAATGCGATATGCAGTTAATATGCAAACAAGCGATGCAAACATGCAAACGCAAATGTTTTCCAGCGATGGTCCTTGCATATGACAACAAACTTATCACCCCTGCACAGTGGCAGGTTTTAGCTCTACACATTGCCCAAACAGAACATCACCATCATCGTTGAGCTAGCCTCCCTCACTGCGACGAAGACGCGGCTGAAGGCGACTGAGGTGTGATCGAAGGGCAGGGAGAGTTGTACGCGCTGCTCGGGAGTTGCCCCCTGGTCCAGAGCTCAGTTGCACTATCATCGCTGGTCTGTTCACCGGACGCAGAAGCTGGGTCTAGAGGCCCGATCTCCAAGTCGATGCCCCCGAGCCACTCCTGCACAAGTGCATCATTAGCATATTCCTCCATCATTCCAAGCTTGGACAAAGAACAACCATGCACGAAAATCTGAAAATGTAATGCTCGCGCGATTGAAGGCACAGCACCTCCAAAAAGGTGCAGCGCCGCCCGACTTCAGCCGGTCTCACCCTGCGGAATTCAGCAGCTCCAGCCTGTGTCAACACGGACATGTTTGCACTGGAGAGTGAATAACGACATCCCGTTACCGACTCGCCCACCACCGGATATGAGACAATCCGATAACCCAGGCGGCGAGCCCACTGCCCACGGCCCGCGGTGTCCGGCTAACCGAGGACCGCGCAAGAGCCGGGAACAAAGTACGACAGCTGCGTGACGGATCCAGGGTGTGACATAAAGTCGCAGAGTCCACTGCGGGGCGACATCCGTGCTACGCCTGATCAGGGTGTGTCACCGGCCTTTCGAAGCTTCCCACTTCCGGAGATACCGGCGTTCAACAAGGAACGCCGAGTGACGACATGGAATGTGTGTCCAGTCTGCCTCGGCTGCAGGAATTCCGATGACTGATGACAAAGCTGTACGTGTCATGAATTATTCTGACCTCATTTTCTTTGCAGTGATGTATCCTGTCTGCAAAGGAGCCCATTGCAGTAAAATATAATATCAAAATACTTATCTTACTGGATTGCGGGAAACATCACCCACCATTGGCTTCAATGGAGCTAGAATATCCCTCACTATCCACCAAACATAGCCCCAACTAGCCGCCGGTGATCGCTGCCGAAGATCGCAGACCCAGCCGAGCGCATCCTGCCCGGATCAGCAGCTTCCCACGGAGAACGGGCGGTGCGGTTTCGAAACAGACCATGTTGCGCCGCATTAGTGGTCAGCGATTAGCCGCGATCGACACTGACCGGCCGCGTTCGGCAAACGCGTCAGTCCTGACCGGCTGGGCGTCAACGGACGGGTGCCGACCATGAGATCACCGGCCGACCCACTCAGTGACGACACCGGACATCAGTGACGTCACTGCACCTCACCGGGCTCCGGTGACGTGATCACACCTCACACGATCACCGCCCGATCGACAGATTATGTCACGTGTGTTCACTGTGCACGCACACTGTGCAACTTCACCAGAAAAAAGATAAATGAAATTCGCGAGTCTCATCTGGGCTGTATAATTTTTGTTATTGTTTTCAAGCCGTTTCGTTTCCAAAGACGTAGATCTTGCCATAGCTTGGTGGAGAAGGAGACCTCATGTAAATGGGCGATGTCCCGTTGTGGGTGAGCGTAAAAAATATGCTGTGCTCTCTTCGATACCCCCCAAAAATACGTTAAACTTCAAATGTGCAAACACACACTTAGCAGCACGATCGACGTAAAGTTAAATAGTGATTGGACATTTAGTTAGAGCATATTGTAAGATCGTTCGGTATATGTACATATGACGATGTGTTCATTTGATATAGTATTATGATCATGCTGTCCGTTTATATTGGGTACAAAATTTGATATTACGAAAATATAGATGCTAATATTGTGGACATGTGGTACAAAACATGACTGAGAGAGGAGCAAATACAATGAGTGGAAATGATTGAAACTTGAATACCTGACGCACGCTAATTGTTCATTAGCACACTAAAAAGCTCAATTTTAACAAACTAGGTCAGATCAAAAGCGCATGAAGCTCCTGTTAGTTTGTTCTACAAATAACATATCACCATGTCAACAGCCTGTCCTTGAGGGCTGAACCCAATACCCAACGAATAACGATCCTATTACCATAGCAACAGCCATGAAGCTGAACCAAGTCCCCAGCTACTAACGACCATATCACCGTGGCAGCAGCCAGTCCAAGACGGCTGAACCAAATCCCGATCCCAATCTGAAATCCCTGGTCCCGTGCCATCCCCGCTGATCCCTGCCGCGATCCGCGCGACACTCCTAATATTTCCGGTGCCGGCAACAAAAACCCACTGCTAAACAGCGCGCCGCACGAGCACCACCCGCCACCCAGACCGCAAAGAAACGCGCTTACACGTCTGGCCACACTGGGCCGTCGCCGCGGAGACGCAAACAAGCTCAGGCCGGCTCAGGGCAGCACAGCGCCGAGCCGGAGCAGTGGTGTGACCCCCGCACCAGGCGGCGGCGGCGGCGGCGGCGGGCGCGGTGACGCTCCGGCGCGCGACAGTCGGAGCGACGCCGTCGCTAACGGTGTCCGTTCCGCTCCTGAGCTCCCGAGCGGGGCCAGATTGGCGGGGCGCGACAGGGCACGACCCAGCTCCGGACAGGCTCTGGACAGACTGGGGACAGGCTACAGGCAGGCTCGGGGCAGGCTCCGGACAGGCTCCAGGCAGGCTCTGGATAGGCTCGGGATAGGCTCGGGGCAGACTCGGGACAAATTCGGGACAGGCTCGGGACAGACTTGGGACAGGCTCAGGGCAGGCTCGGGACAGGTTCGGGTCCGACTCGGGGTAAGCTCGAGACAGACGCGGGGCAGACTCGGGGCAGGCTCGGGGCAGGCTCGAGACAGACTCGGGGCAGACTCGGGGCAGGCTCGGGGCAGGCTCGGGGCAGACTCGGGGCAGGCTTGGGACATACTTGGGACAGACTTGGGACAGACTTGGGACAGGCTTGGGACAGGCTCGGGGCAGGCTCGGGGCAGGCTCGGGGCAGGCTCGGGGCAGGCTCTGGACAGGCTTGGGACAGACTCGGGACAGAATCGGTACAGGCTCGGGACAGACTTGGGACAGGCTCGGGTCAGGCTCGGGACAGATTTGGGAAAGGCTCGGGGAAGGTTCGGGACAGACTCGGGGAAGGCACGGGACAGGCTCGGGGCAGGCTCGGGTCAGGCTCGGGACAGGCTCGGGACAGGCTCTGGACAGACTCGAGACAGACTCGGGACAGGCTTGGGACAGGCTCGGGGCAGGCTCGGGACAGACTTGGGACAAACTTAGGACAGGCTCCGGACAGACCTGGGACAGACTCGGGACATACTTGGGGCAGGCTCGGGGCAGGCTTGGGACAGACTCGGGACAGACTCGGGACAGACTCGGGGCAGGCTCGGGTCAGACTCGGGGCAGACTCGGGGCAGGCTCGGGACAGACTTGGGACAGACTTGGGACAGGCTTGGGACAGGCTCGGGGCAGGCTCGGGGCAGGCTCGGGACAGGCTCGGGGTAGGCTCGGGACAGACTCGGGGCAGGCTTGGGACAGGCTCGGGTCATGCTTGGCTGGGCACAGGTGAGCGAGGGTGGGCACGCCGGGTTCAGGTGTGCACGGGCAGGCACGGGCCAAATCCTCCAGCCCCGCTCAGCCAAGCCCCGTACGGACACAAATCCCGCTTACCGCCGAGGCAGATAAATTAAAGCTGCTGAAATTTAGGCACGGAGCCGAGCGAAGATGCAACAGCGGATGGCTGATTTCAAAGGACAAACAGATTGTGCCACGACCGCGTGATGGAGTATGTCCACGAGTCATCTCACGAGCCATGTTAACGAGTCGGCCACGAGTCAGTTCACGAGCCGTCATGACTCTATATCCAACGCTTTCCCGTGCCGGCTGTTTTGAGACACCGAACGGCGCACGAAAGGCTCACGAAGCCCAGCTCTAGACGCCAGAAGTCGCCTCCAGCCGGTAACGAACGTCACGCCGGAGCCCGCCAGACCAGTAAAGCCCCGTCCAAAGACCGGCTCTGTCTCGACCGAAATCTGCGGCGGCTCTGATCCGATCAGCATCCGGCGGCCTGATCAAATCAGCAGCATCAACAGAAGGTGCGGCAATCCAGTCCAGGGCGCGACAGACACGGTGACAGTCGACGCGCCATAGCATCAGCATCAGCATCAGCATCAGCATCAGCATCAGCATCAGCAGCTGCTCTGCTGCTGCTGCCGATGGTATGGCGCGGCAACAACAGCGACAGAAATCCACCGCAGGCGCGCTCTACAGGAACACGAGACAGGAGTCCACCACAGGCGCACTGGGCAGGAACACGAGACAGGAGTCCACCACAGGCGCACTGGGTAGGAGCACGAGACAGGAATCCACCACAGGCGCCCTAGGCAGGAACACGGGACAAAAATCCACCACGGGCGCGCTCTACAGGAACACGGGACAGGAATCCACCGCAGGAGTGGTGAACTAGAGGCGAACAACACGGGAGTGGCACGGCAGCTCAGCACACCCAGCTGCAGTTTCCAGCGGCCACAGCCGAGCCTACATAGCGATCTGGTATCCCGATAGAGTAGCTCAGAAGCCGGCCTGTTATCCGGACCGCAGAGGGCACTGTGGCCACCGAGTCTGACAGCGGCTCCCCAACGGACAGCTGCTGTTTCCATAAAGTCATGATAGTCGCAATCTGTATGAGGCGTGCAGTTGAGTAGGAGGAAGAGTAGGGACATCGGCGACAAGAGCAACTACAAAGGATGGAAAAAATCCTAGCCAAGGGTTTCTTTCCACTTGTCAAAACATGTCCGAAGAGGTCATCGTGCGAGACATTACAAAGGTGAAACAATATGCTGAAAAATCCCTTCCAAGGGGTCACAACTTGGGCCAACATATCCAAAAGGGTCATGGCAACAAGAAGTCCTCGATAAGGCCTAAGTGTTGAGTCTCGCTCGGCCGGAAGTGACCGGAAGTGACGTGGCGGCGCCGCGTGCCGGGGCGATCCGCCGTGAGCTGAGCTGAGCTGAGCTGAGCTGGGAGCGGCGAGTCGCAGGGATGCCCCCAATTCCAGCTCAGAGATCATCCCGCCCGACATGTCACGCCGCGACAGCTATCGCAACACTCCCTCGTGAGAGCAGGCACGGTGGGCGAGTGACCGGTTTGATTCTGCGCAGAGCCGAGTCTGCTCTGGGTATGTTGTCACGAGCTATGAGCTCCTGTCCGGAGACTGGGTGGTACTGGAAGAACATCCAATGCAACCTTATTGTCTTCATCGATTGGTAAACTAGAAATATAAGCAGCTCGGCACATTTATGAACTAAACCTTAACAAAATGGGCGTATGGACAATACAAGCCCATGAGAATGCTTATCCACATCACGTCGTTGATAAATGCATTCAACGTTCGGATAATGCCGCAGCCCAGAGCGTAACACATACGCAACCGGTCGACTGAGCACCAGAGACCTCTTGCACCACACATTCTACCGGGGTAGATTAATTTTTAGCGCGCTTCTCTTGTCCTATAGTGGTAAAAAATCAATATAGATAGTAACCAGCATTGGTAGATTAAGTAAAATCAGAGTAATAACCATTATTGGTACATTATTTTCTTACCGCAATGGTGCAAGAGAAGCGTGCTAAAAAATAATCTACCGCGGTAGAATGCGTGGTGCAAGGGACCCCAGGTGTGATAACACCGTCCAGATAGCAATGCAGATCACACGTTGCACGTCGCTGCAGATGTCGCCAGGCGACGCCTGCCTTCCTGAACAGCAGCGCCGGCGGAGCCACTCCCAGCATAGCACGACGCTGAGCTTCGGATTTCACTATAACTCACTGCCACTCCGGAATGTGGCAGTCCAATTACCGGCGGATCAGTGGCGGAAAAAATCCGGAAAAATCCGGACAGGCGGGATGGGACAAACAGTAAACACTTGTTCACGACAAGCAGGTCGAGTCGTATTTCAAAGGTGTAATCTAATTGTGTACATTAATCGTCTGCATGTGAATGCATTCGTATGACAAGTAAACTAAATGACCGTCTCATTTACAAAACAGAGAAAGGTGATGTAGCAATGTCATGCTATCGTGGCGTGGCCGCATATTTACATGTCTTAGCAGTCTGCAAAAGCCGCTGAGCATGTTTAAACCACCTGAATAGCGAAACGGCATGGCAACGCCGGACGGATCTATGAATCTCCGCCGAAGTGGAGTAATCCCCAAACACACCACCTCCAAAACCGGAGTAATCCCCAAACACACCACCACGGCCGGACGGAGACAGAGCTGACCGTGAGCTCGGCTGGGTGCGCCCTTAAACCCAGCCCTCCTCCTCGTTCAGGCAACCCCTGCCGAATTAGCACGTTGCTGCAGCCCACAAAACCGGCAGGCATTCGGCCGGCATTTTGCAACCATTTTGACGATTTGGATCGCGACTTCCGGCGCGGCGCGGCGTCGCAAACGTCACGGCACACGGCGTCACATACGGCACGGCACACAACACGGCACACGGCACACGGCACACGGCACGGCAAGCGGCACGGCAAGCGGCACGGCACACGACACGGCACGGCACACAGCACGGCACGGCACACAGCACGGCACGGTACACAGCATGGCACACGGCACGGCACACGGCACGGCACACGGCACGGCACACGGCACTGCACACAGCACGGCACACGGCACGCCACGGCACACGCCACGGCACACGGCACGGCACACAGCACA
>JARBER010090165.1:0-11512 GCA_030265075.1 Balanus glandula
TTGCTATGACGTCACCAGACCAGATAATATAACTTCGGTTTGTAAGAGTTTGAGTTATTTTTTTAGAAAAATGAATGATATTCGTGATCAGCAGCATTCATTTCATATTTTTGCATATTATGACTTACATTTGACAACTTTCAAAAAGGTGGCAATGCCCCTTTAAGTTAAGCTGTAGATTTCCGAAAGTTGCCGAATCGAATATGTTCCCTACGTTTATTTGCAGCAAGAAAACAGCGCCATGGTGGGTCGCCGAAAAAGACAAAAGCATCCTCAGAATCGCCAAAATCAGCTGAATTGGAGGACTCGGATGAGGACTACAGCCCAGCCGAGAAACGCCCCAAACGGGCAGGTGACCGACGGAGCAAAACTGCGCGTGACGAAGGGAAAACTGCAGAGACGGAGACGGCTGGTGTCAAGAACAGGAAGTCCAGTTCTAAGAAACCGAAACTGAAGAAGGATTCTGCTGCGGGAGATGCAAAGGCGGTAAAAGGTGAGGAGCTGGAAAACGGAAAGAGTTCCGTTTCCATGAACAAATCCCGGGCGAAGAAGCGGGCTCAAAGTCATACGGCTAAGTCTAAATCATCTGTGATTCCTACACAGTCTAAGCAGCCCGCAACGGGCGGCAGGAGATCCAAGAGGCTGTCGGGAAAACTGGTTCAGGCTTAAGTTTTCCTTACGTCAGTCATCGTTCGGGTTCTCGTGAAAACTGAGGTTCAACTGGTTGTTAGCATTCTTCCACTCAAGTGTTCAAGGTACAGGGTGTGGTCAGATTTTATGGCATTATCTATGCGTTCAGTGCAAAAATTGTCTTCCAATTCCTAATGTAGTCGCCATTCACTTTTTCGTTTTTCCTACTATGAATTTATGTATATCGTTGTGTCATTGTCACTGGAAGACAGATCTGTGTAAGTGGATGTCAAATTGGAGCTGTGGATGAGATCAACACGATCCGAAGATCGGCTCCATAGGTATTTGGATACCCTTTGAAAAGTTATTGAGTAACACACTGGTATCTGTTATCTTAGCAGTATCTCTCCACATGTACGCACCGAATTTCGTATCTGTTTCTGTGATGTACAAATATGTCTGCTTGGAGGTACCTGGAAGTGGCGCTATGTAAGGACCTGCTGGTGTTCCACTGGCCATTTCGCCATGTGATTTTCTGACGCTGGCTGTAACTTGCTGATGTTGAAGGATTTAGACAATTTAGTGCATAGGTGGTTACGTTGTGTCGCATTTTTATAGTTTGTTTTGATAGTCTGCTTATCTTCAGTTACATATCATAGACACGTTCTACCTACTTCCTGATTTCAACCGAAAGGAGCCGTGTTTATAGATGAGGTGACATATTGTTCCCTTGTGTTAGTCAAGAAGATGTGCATGCAGCGTTATCATTTTATTTCCGGGCGCCATGTTACCCTTCATAAGCCGCATCCCTGACCATGGCCACCCCTGACCATCCTATCAACATGTGAATTTTCTACAATATACGAACAGTTGCGTCGCAAAGAACAAAATGTTTTGAATTTGAATGCTGAACTCAAAAGTACGCTTGCATTATCGTATATATTTGTCGTTCATGTAACACGCTATGCGCCGGGCTGACGCTTAGCCACATACACACACATTAGATCACGTCTAGTCACAGATTCACGCGACACTTCTCGCGGTAATCTATATGCATGAATAAGATATGCTACTGGCTGGTGCTGGCAGTTTGCTTTGTGCCACATAATGTAGGAGAATGAACACACTTTTCACGCACTTTCAAGGCGAACTATAGGTACAGTCGCTATGTGGTCACCAGTCACCACATCAGGATAGCTATGAAATTCATATTAAAAAAACAGTTTAAAGCAGATTTACAATCTCTAAAACCTTTATGCATGAGTATTGAGTAGTGATCTGGATTTACATGAAAAGGCATTCAGTCTGTAGGTACTAACTTTGAAATGATATGACATCGCGCCATTCATGCCCGCGAATGAACGCTTGTGATGTCACGCTGGTGAACATCGCAAGGCTCTTAATGATCGTTGAGCAAAATGATACCAAGTACGAATGAAGCAGCAGCGATCGAGGACTGCCCCGGGATGACCCAGCCTCCTCACACCCTGCCTGTAAAGCTGCCGCCCTGCACTGCTCCCCGCAACAACAGTAACAGGCTGACGAATCACACCACTACAGCACACAATACAGTACACACTGGCCACGACAGGGCATCCAACCCTACACCACCACCTCACGGCTCCAGTGTGGAGGTCGGCGTCACCTCCGCCGCCGCCGTGCTCTCCAGCGCCATTTTGTCTGCGGGCGCCATCTTGTCCATGATGAGCCGCAGCTCGGAGAGCATGGCCGCTTCGCCGCGCTCGAGCCTGGCCGCCTCGCCGCGCTCGAGTCTGCTTCGCCGCGAGTCGCAGGCGGCCGTGCAGTCGCGGAACTCGAGGAAGTTGTTGGCGTTGCCGTCGCAGCCGGTGTAGATGAACGGACGGCAGCGGCGCTCCGAGGCGTCGTAGAAGTAGCGCAGCACGCGCGACAGGCAGGAGCCGGGCATCTTGTCCATTGTGCACACGGCTGCGGGGAAGGGTGGTGTCAGTAACTTGTTCACGGGTGTGGGGGAGGGGTGGGGTCAGTATCGTTCTCACGGCGAAGGGGGAGGGGTGGTGTCAGTCACGTGTTCAGGGCGGTGTTAGGCTGGCTGAGAGTCTCGCGTGATCCATTGGTGGCGGAATGGAGACGGTGGATTGAGAACTTCCCGGCTAGAGTGACATTGTGTATTAGCCGTAACAACGCGTCAGTCCTCATTCTTTGGTCAATCTCATTCGATCCTAACGGGATCCGGATCTAGGGACATTTACTAAACACGCGTGGCACCGTTGTCGTGGCTTCCCTGTTACGTCTGACAGAGTGACAGACGGCACACTCACCCCTGTCGTCCGTTGACGCTGGCTCTGACGCCGGGCAGCGCTCCTGGCAGCCGGCCATACTCAGGAAGTTGTTGGCCGTGGCCAGGCAGCCGGTGAAGGTGAAGGACACACAGCGGTCCAGTGCCGAGTCGAAGAAGAACCTGCAATGAGGCCGTGTCAGAAGGCGGACAGTGTTATTCCTTGCATTGGGTTCATTTATTTATCATTTGTTTGGATCTGTCAGCTTGATGTCCAGTTCGAAACAGAACAAGTAGTTCATGTCATTGGTTATCTCATTGCTCACTGAAGCTGCTGGGAATATCGTCTTGAAGACTTACAACGGTTTACAATCTCAGATATTTGGCTAGGGACATTGAGATATGCTGCTGAGTTTCAATTCATCTACCGGACGGGCCATCACCCGTCTCGGCTGATCGCTCACCTGTCTTCCCTAACGGCGCAGTCCTTCCTGGCGCACCTTTCCTCCCTGTCCTCCCTGTCCTCCCTGTCCTCCCTGTCCTCCTCTGCTCTCCTCTCACCTGTCCTCCCGGACGCCGCAGTTGACGCCGCCGTCCTCGTTTGGCGGCAGCAGGCACACCTCCTGGTCGGCGGCGGCGGCGCCCACCCCGCAGCTCAGCAGGCAGGCGCGCTCCGTCGCGAACCTGTTGGCGTTGCCGCCGCAGCCGTTGTAGCGGAAGCGGCGACACCCGCCCAGGAAGGGGTCGTACGCGAACCGCTCCATCGGCCGCCGGAAGTCACACCGGTGGCCCGGGTCCATCTCCAGGAGGCACTGGTCTGTGCCGGCACCGGGAAGGTATCGTCATTGGTCGGTGGATACGATAGTGGTGTCAGCGAAGGCATGAACACTAGCGCATATTTGGAAGTGAATGTGTTTGATGATTTGTTTTCTAGCGAAAATTATGTTTTATATGCAGTGTTTTGGGTACTGACGATGCAGGAAAAACAAGGAAGAATACATTATTTGAGCATTGAAAGTCGATTTTTCGTACCTTTCGGCTGGCACGTCTCCCTGCACTCCGATCTGGTCATGAAGTTATTTTCAGTCTCTTCGCAGCCGGTGTATGTAAAAGGAATGCAGAATCCTCGGTTGCTGGAATACCTGCAACGAAGCAAAGTGCGTTTTGAGGGTTTGTAGTTCTAATATTTAACAGTACTAAAAAGTAATATGATAATATTTCAACATATATGGCCAAATATGGTTAAAATTGCAATGTAAATGCTTCTCGATTTTAGGCTTGTAGAACAATTACACAACGACTTGCCTGGAAACGTTTGCACATCAAGTACTGACTTACCAGAATGCAGTGATTGCCAACATACCGTGTCTACCGCCGCAGCGAACATACCCAAATCCACCAAGTGGCAACCAATCGCCGCCTCCACCCTAGTTCTCCACTCCGAGACTACGTCGCCCCTGCCCGGGTTTACTCACGAGTAGCGTTTGGCCTGGATGCCGCAGCCGCCGGCGTCGTCGGGTTTCCTCTCGGCCTCCTCCAGACACCGCTCTGGCACGGCCGGGCCCCGCTCGCCCTGGTCCCCGCTCCGCCGGCACGTGTCCGTACAGTCCCGCAGGCTGGCGAAGTTATTTTCGGTGGCCCCGCAGCCCGAGTAGCCGTAGGAGCGGCAGACGCCGCTGCGCGTGTCCCAGTAGTAACGCTGCTCCTCCCGCTGGCACGGTCTGTCACCGGACTCGGGCGGCTGCCGGACCCGTCACACTAGGTTAGATGTTGAATTGACACGGCAGGTCACAGGACTCTGGAGGCTGCTGGGCCCGTCACACTAGGTCAGATGTTGGATTGACACGGCCGGTCACCGGACTCGGGCGGCTGTCGGGCCCGTCACACTAGGTTAGACGTTGGATTGACACGGCCGGTCACAGGACTCTGGAGGCTGCCGGGCCGTCACACTAGGTTAGACGTTGAATTGACACGGCAGGTCACTGGACTCGGGCGACTGCCGGCCCCGTCACACTAGGTTAGATGTTGGATTGACACGGCAGGTTACTGGACTCTGGCGACTGCCGGGCCCGTCACACTAAGTTAGATGTTGGATTGACACGGCCGGTCACAGGACTCTGGAGGCTGCCGAGCCGTCACACTAGGTTAGATGTTGAATTGACACGGCAGGTCACTGGACTCGGGCAACTGCCGGGCCCGTCACACTAGGTTATACGTTGAATTGACATGGTACGTCACCGGACTAGGGCGGCTGCTGGGTCCCAAGAAACCAAAAGAAACAAAACTACTGGCAACTAAATTGGAAGCAAGGGCTTGCTGTCTCTGATCAGCTTGTTTAGTGTACACGTTTTGCTTCAGATATATTGTCTTAGCATTGAACGAATTTGAAACACCGGCGCCAGATACAGCGCGCTTCAAATATTTAATGAAACACTGATCATTAGTTTCGAAAGAAGTATGTGCATCATACACTTAGGTACCTTTAATTTGTAAAAGCTTACAACTTTAAATTATGTTTTTTTTGTCTTTAATTTGGCTATGTGCCACCATTTTGAAACTATATAAGTATTATAAGAAATTGTTGCTAAGAAAATGGAGAGGTCTTTATCTCCCTTTCAGATAAATCATTTTTGTATATTCTCATACTGCTTTTCCGTTTTCAAATAAGCAAGCAGGTATTCGCAAATAGTGAAAAATGTGCCAATTTTCTCGAAATAGGAAATTTGCAGGAGTTAAGAGATCACTGCGGCACAGTCTGTATAACAGGTATCGACTTGGCTTGCCATCTATGAGACAATACAGAAGTTTCAGATCACTGCGGTACAGCCTAACTCACAGGCACCGTCCTGGCCTGCCATCTATGAGACGCTACAGAAGTAGAAATAATTGCGGTACAGCCTACCTCACAGGCAGCGACTTAGATCGCCATCTATGAGACGCTACACAAGCTAGAGATCACTGCGGTACAGCCTAACCCACAGGCATCGACTTAGCATGCCATCTACGAGATGCCTCATAAGTTAGAGACCACTGCGATACAGCCTACCTCGCAGGCACACCTAGCATGCCAGAGACGATGCAGAAGTAAGAGATGACTACGGTTACCATTTCAGTTGCAAACGCTCCTCTGCTGATTGATAAAGGCTTGCAACCGAAATAAAGTGTCACTTTGTACAGTTTGTCTTACGTTTGAGTCAAGTCTTTGCTGGTATCGTTATTTAAAAAATAGATATCAAGTCTCAAACAATGGTTTAAACTTCATTAAAAAAACATTACCGACCCCACATTGCTAGACCTCTACTGTTGACGTTAAACATCGCCCTGGCGCCACTGACCTGGTTGCAGATGGCGTTCTCGGCCATGTGTTCGGTGTCGCAGCGCTCGAGACAGGCCTCGCGGCTGGCGAAGTTGTTGCCGTTGCCGCCGCAGCCGCCGTACTGGAACGTCTCGCAGGTGCCGCTGGTCGGGTCTCGGTACCAGCGGGTCTCGAACCGGGAGCAGCGGCCCGCGGCCGGCCGCAGAGAGCACACCGCGTCATCTGCAGACGGGGCAACAGGGGTAGAATGGGCAGGAGAGACATGTCTCCTGTCGGGTTGTGTTGAATAAACAGGAAGCACAAAACGGTTAGTTTTTCATCAAGGAGCTTTTATTTTGGTCACCCGATGTATATTAAGTTTTCACTGCTATTGCTGCAGCTGGTGAATATAGCATTTGAACAGGATTGAGACGATATGTTGAGAGGATTCCTTGTGATACCTTACGGCTTCCACAGGCGGCAGAATCTGCTCTTGTGAGTCAAAATTGCATAGCAAAAATTGTTGTAGAATCGAAAGTTGGAAGTTGTTATATGCATTATGTTGGCATTGTCGTCAATATATCATAGGTTCTCCCAGATATATAGGAAAGAGTGGAGACCAGATGAGAAGGAAGTGCATTTGACCGGCAGAGCTGCCGTATATACCCACTCCTCCTTCAGCTCGTGTATTTAGCTGACCCCATCGCTCACCTTGCCTCTCACTCGAGCCGCACTGCGTCTCACACTCGCTCATGCTGGAGAACATGTTGCGGCCGCGGTGGCAGCCGTAGGTGGTGAAGACCCGGCAGCGACCATCGTCGGAGCTGAAGGTGTACATGGTCTGCCGGGCGCCGCCGCGGCAGCCGAGCAGCTGCCGCGGAGCCAGACTGCAGAACGACGGGCGGTCGTCCTCGTCCGGACTCTCCGTCGTGTCTGGAACGGTGCGGAGAGGGAGATGTTGCTTATGTATTCAAGCAATATGACGGAATATACGTATGTACATGATGCTTCGTTGAGGGAAGACAGAAGAAATATGTTTCAGGTGGGCTGTAGCGACATGCAATAGGACTCGTGATATCTTATCGATATGGTGTGATTATAAGGTGACTAAATGGCATTCATGGGATGAATGTGACAAATTGTTGTGATGAGCTCAGTGATCTTAGTTGGTCTATTGCTGCTCATAGATCACTTGCCTGTGTCGCGATGGTCGCACGTTTCTTCACACGCCGCCAGAGTGTCGAACAAGTTGCTGGTCTTGCGCTCACAGCCGACCGACTGCATGGAGAGACACCTGTCGGCCGAGCGGCTGAAGTAGTACTTCGTATCTAGCCTGCCAGGGCGGCAGTTCGGAAGTCGCTCCGGTTCGGCGTTACAGAACCGAGGCCTCTGCTCGTCTTTTTCTTTATCTGCCGGACATGTACAACGAAGTATACCGTCACCAAGCTGTCGAGATGTAGAGCAGTGTAAGCAGTCGAACCACATTTGGTGGTATGTTTCCACGCGTGCTCTGAATATTCAAGTTTTCATGCATTATTTGTACACTCGTTACTTGGGTTTGGCATATTGTTACGTTTAATCGTAACTGATGGGGCTGCGTTTGCGTCACTTCACATCCTATGTACCAGCTTCTTTACTGACTCAGCGGAGCATGTCAGCATCGCTCTAAAAGGACTGAACAATACAGATCAGTATGAACTCACCCTCGCCGCTGTCACCGCGCATACAGTCGGTCATACAGGCCCGCCGGCTGCTGAACATGTTGCCGCCGCTGTCGCAGCCGTCGTAGAAGAAGACGTCGCACGTGCCGCGGTCTCGGTTAAAGTAGAAGCGCTGCTCGGCGCGTGCCTCGGGTCGGCAGCCGAGCAGGCGGCGCGGCGGCCGCAGGCAGTACTCGGGCGTCTCGCCGACTGTCGACACAGGACACCGCTCAGACAGGGCTATCGAGAGCATTCGGAAGAGTGGTGAGCAGCACAGAGAGCCTATGAGCATTCGGAAGAGTGATGAGCAATGCAGAGTCAGCTTATGAGCGCCACTACAAGTTATGAGCATGGCTTTTAGTGGCGGCTATCGGTTCTAGGCTAGCCACTCTCGGTACTCGGCTCGTCTGCGCCGCCACGGAGCTGACTATATCGGCGCGTTCGTCTGAGCTTCTGGTCCGCCCCTCTCGGCTCTCTCCCTCTTGGAACTTACTTGGCTCGACCGGGCCATCACACAGCTCGCGACACTCCTGCTCCGTCTCGAAGTTGTTAGCGTTGCCATCGCAGCCTGAGTAGAAGAACTGCTGGCAGCGTCCGGCACTGTAGGCCCAGCGACGCATCCGCGCCTTGCAGATGCCACCGGGCTGCACAGGCAGGCGGCACACGGCGCTGTCCGTCTTATCGTCGCCTTCACCGCTGTCTCGCGAGCAACTCCGCATGCAGGCCTGGGAAAGTTCACCTGAGTCAGTGTGCTGGAGAATTGACGCACTTCTGAGGAGACATGCGAGTTACTTAATTGAGAACATCTACTTAGAGAATCACACTATCGGCTTCAAAACAAGACCTTTCAAGTTCAAACAGTCATCAACATAAATCTTTTGAGCTACAATCTTTTGAGCTACAGCCTGGGCTGGTCCGCGTCAGCCACTCACCTCTCGGCTGGGGTACTTGTTGCTGCCGCTCAGACAGCCGCCGTCGGAGAGGGAGAGACACGTGTCCCGGTTGGACACGTAGAAGTAGACGATGCGCCGCTCCCCGGGGGTGCAGTCGAAGATGGGGCGCGGCTCGTCCTGGCAGCTGGCCTCCTCCGGGGGCGGCGTGGGCCGCTCGGACTGGCAGGAGCGCTCACATTGGGAGCGGCTCTGGTGGATGTTGCGGCCCACTTCGCAGCCGCGTGACTCGAATGTCTCGCATCTGAAGCAGCGGCGGGACAGGCAGGCAGCAGTTGGGGGCGTGTCAGTGAAAATAGTTTGTGAGATGATAGCATAACATATTACCCAGTGAGCAATATTATGTAGGTTGTTCATCAGATATGTTGTTCATTCAAACGAATAAAATGAGCATGTTTATCCTGGCAGCAATGAACGATTTACGAGTGTAAATAATGTGAATGGAAGCGTTTCTCTATCCCCACTAACATATCCATCTTTCGCCCACCTGAGCTTCTCGGCGTTGAAGGTCCAGAGGCGTCGCGTGCTCAGCTGCGGCTCACAGAAGTCATCCTCGGCCGGCGGCTCGAGGCAGGTGTCGGGCACGTCCTCGGCATCCCTCAGCGCCATGCCGCGACACGAGCTCAGACACTCCCGCAGCGAGGCGAAGTTGTTGGCATTTCCTCCGCAGCCTCCATACTCGAAAGGTTGGCAGCGGCCGGCGCGTGCATCGTACGCCCAGCGCCGCTCGCGGCCGGCGCAGTCACCTTCCTCAACCGGCATCGAGCAGACAGCGCGCGCCGCGAGCGGAACGGCACACTCGTCCCGGCACGCCACCGCCGAGATGAAGCTGTTCCGTGCGCCGCAGTCGCCGCCGGCGCGCGACACACACCGACCGGAGCGCGCGTCGAAGAAGAAGGAGCGCGTGGGCCGCCGGTTGCGGCGCGGGTCGTCCTCGCACGCGGCCGAACCGGGCTCCAGGCAGCGCGCCGGCCGGTCGGAGCGGCTCACACAGCGACCGCTGCACTCGGAGAGCGAGACGAAGTTGTTGGCGTTGCCGCTGCAGCCGCCGTAGGTGAAGGAGCGGCACTGCCGCCGGGCGGGGTCGTAGTAGAAGCGAGGCAGCGCGGCGAAGCAGGGTCCTACCTCCAGCGGAAGGTAGCAGAGCTCTGTCGACGGACGGACAGTGAGGTCAGAAGTCAGGTCAGAGGTCAGATCTGAAGTCAGGTCAGAGGTCAGGTCAGTGAGGAACAGATCAGTCGACAGGAGGTTAGTGACATAAGACGGGCTAAAACCCATCAGGAAGGTGACCTGCCCAAACAAAGACGCTATTCTGAGCCACTGGGGACACCAAACAATGAATAACATTCCACCGTTAGCACTTAGCATGATCTGATATTCATCACAACTGATGACTTGGGCCGGGTTTTCCTACGGCTGTAAACGTCACGCTGCCGGCAAAGCTCCGCCGTTAGGCTTGTATCTCACCGTCAGCCGACTGGGTGGTGCCGCCGGCTGTGGAGGTGGAGGTGGCGTCCGTGGTGGTGCCGGTGGTGCTGGTGCTGGTGCCGTCGAACGGGCAGGATCGCTCGCACTCGCGGCGCGTCTCGAAGTTGTTGTCGTTGCCGCCGCAGCCGCTGTAGATGAACTGCTGGCACACGCCGTCGTACTGGTCGAAGTAGAACCTGATGACGCTGTCGGCGCACGGCCCGACCAGGGAGCGCTGCCGGCAGATGGCACCACCTGCGGCGGGACGTCCGGGTCGTCAGCAGGGGATAGCTCGTCCATGTCGTTAGACCGCAGTTGCGGCACTCACCGCTGCAGCGGGTAATGTCGTGAGTGGCGAGACCGCTTGCTAGGTCACCAGTTCGGTCCGCTCTGTTTCGAACGATAAGTTCCGTTTATCGATGGTAGTGTATCGACTATCCCCACTCGATGCAGACTTCATAGTGTTCAACAAGCAGCGTACAATAGCACGTATTTAATGTGTTTCGGCACAGCTAAGTAACGCCACAATAGTGGCCACTTTGGCTAGCAGACGGCTATCGCGAACGCGGGAACGGCGGTATTTCCTGCCACCCCAGACACTGTGTCTAGACGCTGAGTAATCAATCCATCGCTGATTGTTTTCACCTGGCCTGGGCGGTGGTGGAGCCGGCTCTGAGTGTTTCTAGGGATAGCTGCTCGCCTGAGGGACAGGGTAGTGTGGGTATATTCCGCTGCACCTCTGTATACTCACTGGGCACGGGCGGCGGTGTGGTGGGCCGGGTACCGCTGCACCTCTCACTGCACTCGCTCCGCGTGATGAAGTTGTTTCCGTTCCCCTCGCAGCCTCCGAAGGTGAAGCGCTCGCAGCGGCCGGCCGCCGGGTCGTAGTAGTATCGTGTCACGCGGCCAGAGCAGGGGCCCATCTCCATCGGCATGGTGCACATGTCTGCTGACACGGGTCGGGCCAGGGCAACGCCGATTACGATTTTTTTTATTTTTAGCAGATTGCGTGCGATTTAAGCTGCCTTTGATTTCTTAGTGTAGGGAATCACTCTCAATGTACCTTTTAATTGTATCTGACGATGATGTAATGTATTAAATCAAAGCATATGGTCTGTCACTTACGATCTCACAGAATATGGACAAGTTACATTCAAAACTACCGGAACACACAGGCGATCAGCTGCTAATAGGAGCAATCCCAGGACACCGA
>JARBER010090276.1:0-11511 GCA_030265075.1 Balanus glandula
CGCGACAAACTCTGGATATGCCGGGCCCGCGACAAACTCTGGATATGCCGGGCCCGCGACAAACTCTGGATATGCCGGGCCCGCGACAAACTCTGGATATGCCGAGCCCGCGACAAACTCTGGTTGTATGCACCAACAATTATAACTTTCATCTTGCTAGTACTTTGCAAATGGTCACTCTAGTAACGTTTTCACGTTGCAAATGCTGAATATAAAAATAAATACGTTTTTCAAATAAGGCTAATTTAGTGCTGCTTAAGAAAACAAGCTTCTTGTTAACGTTTAAAATGCATGTGGTATCCAAGAAAGTACGCTATGGCCCAAAAACAAGTTGCAAAGCTTTGTGTCATACATTATTCGTTGAAGACTCGTTTGTAAAATTTCTAGAAATGGAAGCAGTTTCCACAAAATAGCAGCGTGAGTAATGCGGCTCGATTTAGAACCCCGTGGTTTAAATTAAAACGCTGTTGCTAAAATTGCCTTTCGGGTCAGAAAGTCGAGCGACCATTTACCATCTGACCTCCCATGTGTCGTGCCGCCTCTGTGTGATGGTGTTCTGCGTGCCCTCTGCTGAAGGTGCCGGGCACAGGAAGCCTCTCCGGCCGCGTGTGACGGTGTCGGTGCCGCCGGCTCCGTCGTCTGTCGCCTGCCGCCGCTCTCCGTCACCGGACCGTTACCAGGTGGCCCAGCGGGGTCGCGCGCGCCGCGTCCTGCCTCTGACAAAGACGACCCTCGGCTCGGAGATAATCGGTGATATGTGTGAGCCCGGGGCGGAGAGGGTGCGGCGCCGGCCAAGTTACGCTGCTTATCTGTCCGGCCGGCGCCGGGAGGATTAGCCGCCAGTCCTGCCGCCGAGCTGTGGACTTCCGGGAGAGAAATTATTCGCGAAATATCCGCCAGCATGTCACGACAAAGCGGCGGAATGTCTACTGCAGCGCGGTCATTTAGTAATAGTTAGTGGTCGTGGGACAAAACTGTTGCAGGTGAAAGCCTCAGGCGACCAGTATAGCTTCGTATGACAGACAGACGCAAAAAGCAAGCGACGTGAACATTGAAACGTAGGTATTTCGGTTTGCTACACAGACAGATCCCTTGCATGTATCCTCTTCAATGCTCCATCGATATTAGATACCAATTGTGCTAATCGTCTGTCAAGTACCTGCTTGCACATTTGCATGCCACATGCACCAGTAACTGGGGCATTCCACGACATATTTTCAGAGGTAACACTGACCCCCTCATATTTTGTTTGAAATATGTTCATGGGGTATTTGAGAGCTTTGGATTCATCTGGGCTGGTTTCAGCTCGCTGAGAGCGACGACCACTGAGTTATAGCCTGCAGCGTTTTCAACAGGTCCCGCGGCATATGTATGCTTGGTGGCTTATATCTCATACATACATGATATAAAATGCGTAAGCCCGCACATTTTGGAACTCGTGATGATCAGAGGAATAATTTGGTCAAATCAGATTTTAAAACTTTGACCTTTGACCTGATGACCACGTGACCTTAGACCATATCATTGAATTGCAAGACGACGCCAGTTTAAATAGTGCAAGTTTCTTTGCTACAATTTATCTCTGGGTAGTTGCATTGATCTAAAAAAAAACGGAGATTGAACTTTTCTATAATTAACAGTTTTTAATTTTAACTCTTCCCTCGCCTCAGGGGGTCTTAACAGACTCACTGAGGTTTTTATTTAATAATATCATACAAACTAAGCGGATCTTTCCTAAATTTGTAGTCCATGAGTTGGAAGCAGTTACACGTGTTTTAACAAAATTTCATGAAATTTAGTCAAGTTGCTTAGGAGGAAATAATGTTTTAATGACGTCATGCCATACCATTTTGTTTTCTAAAAACAAAACAGAAACGTAGAAAATAGCATTTTTGAAGCAAATTGAAAAAAAGATTTCAAAAGAAAAGAAAATGCATTTTCTACAGCATGGTAACATTTAGTTTTCAAAATTTTGAATTTTGAACCCTTCAAAATGAAAAATAAATATCAAAAACAAAACTTGTTTTGCAAATAACTACAATTACCGGAAAGCATATATAAACTATATACATAAAATTTAAAGACCCAGTTTTAACCCTCGCCCATTTTTCACCTTCGCCCTTTGGGGGTCCTAAAACGACCCCCTGCTAACTTTTGAACCAAGCATCGTAGAGGATCGCGAAAAGACCAGCGTGTTGCCTGTAGTAAGGTGAATATAACGGTGTCTACTTTTCCATGTCTCAGGTCAATGGGTGACCTTCCAGGTCACCTAAATGACCTCAAATTGACGATGTCTCAAAATAACAGTTTTCTTCAGCCGTTCGTCGCTGCCAAAGTTATGAATATAAAACGATTTTTTTTCCGTCAAAATACTCGCCGTAGTATCAGCTATCCGGGGATAAATCGTTTTAAGGTTTGGTCTAGTAAATGACCTCCTTGGTCAAGGATATCGTCAGAAATGTTGATATTTTCCATTCATGTTGCATTACAGCATATACACAAAGCGCTTAGTATAACTTCTGAACGGAGAGAGATAGAGAGACTCCGAATACTGGAATATGTTGCCAGTGATGAGGGGAATCGAACGGTATCTCATTTTGTGGATCTAGGTCAACTTGTTAGCTTCGGGTTCACACATATGGCCAGAAGTGTAGAAAACAGATAAAATACAGTGATTTTGTACTGCCAGAAAGATACAAATTTAGAGCCTGATAAATGGAAACACAAATACTATTTTTTAAATTGATTTTGCCTCCAAATTACATAAAAGCTATTTATTTTTTCGTATCTGGTCAAAAAAAAATCAAAAAGTATGATTAAAAAAATGACGTCACTGTTTTTGCGTACATAAATAGCAATCACTCAGTCAAAAATGATATAATCGCTTTGAAATTTGGTATAGTCATTTTCATTACGTAGTTCTCTCACATATGTTCTTTTTTTCAACAATTTTGAAAAGTTTGATATTATAGGGTTTTTAAAAAAGCTTTTTTTCAATTTTAGGGATCACAATTCCAAAAGGCTAAAATCCGAGATAGACATCGTATAGCCACTGTAATTTTCATTCTTTTAGCATTAACGGATTGCATTTCGGTTGATAACTTGATTTTATACGATTTTACAAACATTAAACATTTTTCGCCGAAAATGGCAAAACATGACGTCATCAAAACGTCATGTTTTCCAAAACTATTTGACCGTTTTACTAAAATTATGTACGCTAACGAAAAATTGGTGTCCACTCAGCTATCCAAAATTTGAGACGAATGCGCTGATTAGAAAAAAAGTTATGCAAGAAAAGCCTCCGGAGGGGGTCGTTTTAGGAGGGCGAGGGTTAAGGCAATATCTTTATTTTTGCCTGAATTTTACCACCGACTCAAAAAATAAGTGACTGAGAACTATAATTCAGTGCCATAGTTCAGTCAAAAATATAGATATTGCTTTGAAAATCGGTTTAGTTATTGTCCATATATAGTTCTCACACATGTTTTCAGTATTTGAAATATCTTGTAAAAACAAATATTGTGAAAAAGTAATGAAAAAATATTTTTTTTTATTGCAAGGTGAAAAACTCAAAATTTTGAAAATTTGACATAACTATTACGTCAAAATATTTTGTTATTTTTCGAATACTTTAATTTAAATTTGCTTTCAACTTTTTTACGATTTTCTTTTTAATAAAACAAAAATGGTAAAGCATGACGTCATCAAAACTTAATTATCTCAAACAAAACTTGACAAATTAAAAAAAAAATTGTCAGGATACGTATATTTGCTGTCAATTTTATATCTAAAATGTTAGGTAAACCCAACGAAGTTGTATAAAGTTATTGAAGAACAACCTCATGGGGGTCTATGAGAGCCCCTCATTAGGCGAAAGATAGGGGTTTACAAAATTATATTTATAAAATAGTTCCGTCTCCAAAATTTTAAGAGCATCAAAGGTAATGCACAAAGGTAAATTTTAGCTAAAGAAATTGCAACATTTTTACTGGCGTCATGTTGCAATTCAATAGCATGACCTAAGATCACGAGGTCATTAGGTCAAAGGTAAACAATTTTCAAATCTGATTTGACCAAATCAATCCTCTGATCATTACAAGTTCAGTAATATGCAGGTTGGTACAGTTTTTACCACATAACTATGAGATATAAGCCTCCAAACATACCCACGCCGCGTGACCTGTTGAAAACGCCGCAGGCATTAGAACGGTGGCCGTTGCTCTGGGTGAGTTGAGACCAGCACAGATGAACCCAGAGCGCCGAAATACCTCATGAACAGATTTGGACCAAAAACTGAGGGAGTCGGTGTTAATTTACGACTTTTTTGTAAATCTGTCGTGGAATGCCCCAACTGTCAAATATGCCCTGTAATCATATCTGCATTATCTTGCTTTAGAGGCATTGACATGCTTGCTGTTCTCTTGCGAGACATTTTATAAAACCGTCATGAAATATAAGGTTCAGGTGACAAACTCAAATCTACTACAAAAAAAAATACATTACATTTTCTACGAGCCAGCTCCCAAGTGTTTCTGCGACTAGGATAATTTAAAATAACCTACAAACATATTATAGTTAGCTGTAAATAGAAAAGAGAAGTATTTTTGGTTTACGCTTCTTTTTTTATGAACGGAGGAAGCAAATAAGTAAAGGAGCTAAGGACTTCCAGTACTTATGTTCCATCAGTCCAGAGCTATTTTTATCTGGAATAACATTCAGTTTACGATGCAAATCAGCCAGCATATCATGATGGCGGCCAACTGTCCGTTGTTTTCATAGTAACCGTCTCCCCTTTATAATCAGCTCAGACTTCCTCGCACTGCTCCCGCCCTAGTCATAATATCGCCATGTTTGTATAGCACACCAGATCACGTTGATTTATCGCTACGGTCCCCATATGGCGGAATTTTTGGATCACACTGGCAAGGTATTCATGATAAATATTGATATTGGATGCCTGGAAGCTATAGCTCAGCTTGGTGTAAAATGAAAATCAGGGTGACATAATTTCGGGCACGATAAGTGACATTGCTTATATGGACAGTCAGCGCAGCCAGATGCATATTGATTTTCGATTCTATTTTAGAAATAGCTTGTGATGAAACAGGTCAAGAACTACAGATTGCAGTCACATAAACATGGAATAACTCTCCTATGCCTACTAGCTTTCAGTGAGCGCCTACTCTATTGCTATGAAATAACTGCTGAGGTGCCGACTGTCCATTCCAACCAGGGCTGCGGAGTCCATGGGTTATCAGGTGACTCCGACTTCGACTCCGACTCCGACCCTCCGTAGTCGACTCCGACTCCGACTCCGACTCCAATCTTTAGCTATCTGAAGCCATTGCCAACTAGTATAAGCAGAAGTCACCATCATCTAGTGTTTTTGTGCATACCTGCCTTCGTCGAAAACATACACTAGTTAAAATAAAAAGATAATTTGTTTGAAACTTTGACATTCATAGTGAGTAAAAATTTTGATAAGTGGAACAAAATGGAGAAAGAAAATTTCGAAGGTTATCTTATAGTGTCTTTCGTCGGCGGTCAACAAAATCAGCCTCGGAAATACGGTTCCCATATATACATCACCACTTATCAGCCACAGTCGGAGTCAGCAAAATCTTACCGATTCCGACTCGGACTCCGACTCCGGCCAAAATTACCGACTCCGACTCCGACTCCGACTCCGACTCCGACTCCGACTCCGACTCCGACTTCGACTCCGACTCCACAGCCCTGATTTCAAAAAAAATTATAATAGCAGTTTCTCTGAAAAATATGTGACCTAGGTTTATGCGTATTTTCGAGCTAATATCAGCTATCTACACGCACACCAACACGCCTTTCTATTGTAAATTTATCGCATTGTCAAATAAACTATATCTATTCCTTCTTTGTTACACGTTTCTGCCTGTGTCATTGCATTTTTCAAAGCACTGACTTTCCTTTTTTGTCGTCCCCCTTCTCACTTGATATCTCCTTTGGCGCACCCCGTCTCTGTCGTCTTTGCTCAGCGTCTCCCTGGCACCTCTCCTCTCCCTGGCAACTCTCCTCTCCCCCTGCGTCGCCTTAGCATCAGCGGTATTACAGAGCTGCGTGCTAGCGCGTTATTTCATTATCTCAGAAGCCGTGGGGAGAGCTTGTGAGCTGGTGCCACCTGCAGTATGTCAACAGCACTCGGCAGCCCCGCAAGAGAAAAGACGGACCGATCCACGGTAGATTACCATCTGAGGCAGAGGAGACGGACATCCACCGGAGAGGAGACGGACATCCACCGGAGAGGAGACGGACATTCACGGGGAGGGGGTGGACATCCGCGGGGAGGGGGTGGACATCCGCGGGTAGAGAGGGTGGACATCCGCGGGGAGAGGGTGGACATCCGCGGGGAGTGGGCGGACATCCGCGGGGAGGGGCGGACATTCGCGGGTAGAGAGGGTGGACATCCGCGGGGAGAGGGCGGACATCCGCGGGGAGGGGCGGACATTCGCGGGTAGAGAGGGTGGACATCCGCGGGGAGGGGTGGACATTCGCGGGTAGAGAGGGTGGACATCCGCGGGGAGAGGGCGGACATCCGCGGGTAGAGGGTGGACATCCGCGGGGAGCAGGTGGACATCCGCAGGGAGAGGGCGGACATCCGCGGGGACGGGGCGGCCACCCTCCACTAGCAGCGATAGCATTAACTGATTGGCCACAATCGCCGACCGATCCCGGCGCAGCGAGCGGTGAAATCGTCAGATGAATCAATGTACTGGACTGAAGCCGACGAACGGAAAATAATCTGACGTAGATGCTCAACGCAGTGCAAAAACAGCCGATGCTTACAAGGTTTAAACAAGTTCGGTCCTGTAAATCAGTTATAGAGTCACGGGATTTTTAAACGAATGAGCTGAGTACCTACAGTTGAAAATCAAACATATCGTGCCCAGATATGGATTTGCGGAGTGGTGTGCAACAAAACACCGCTAGTTAGTCCTGGCCAGGCGCTGTCAAGCAAGGCACGTAGTACCGCACACAGCAAACTAGATGCGCTTAACGCATGCCATCGTCAAAGATCGCTCGTGCAAGGCATTTCGTTTTTGTCCTTAGCTATCCGGTTAGGTCTGCTGGTGTGCTGTTAGGTCCGGAGATATCCGCTTAGGTCCGGAGATATCCGGTTAGGTCCGTAGCTGCAGGTTGGCTCCGGAGCTGTCCAATTAGGCCCGGAGCTGTCCGGCTAGGCCCGGAGCTGTCCGGTTAGGTCTGGAGCTGTCCAGTTAGGTCCGGAGCTGTCCGGCTAGGCCTGGAACTGTCCGATTAGGCCCGGAGTTGTCCAGTTAGGTCCGGAGCTGTCCAGTTAGGTCCGGAGCTGTCCGGTTAGATCTGGAGCTGTCCGGTTAGATCTGGAGCTGTCCGGTTAGGTCCGGAGCTGTCCGGTTAGGTCCGGAGCTGCAGGTGGGCTGCGGAGCTGTCCCGTTACAGGTATCCGGACAGCTCAGACTGTGCACCATCCCGACTTGCTGCCATCCGGAGGCCGTCTGCAGAGTACCTAAGGTCAGGCCTAATGCTGCATCCGTGGCTGTTATTCGTATGTACAGCCCTTTTGGTTATTTTAGGAAGATCATTCTTCATCTTTGTTAATATTGCAATAGAGAAGGCTTCAGACAGAAGCATTCTGTATTATGGATAGTATTATCCTATACATCTACTACTATCATATATATACATGCATATAAGTCAATATACGCATCCGATGAACTTAAATGGTACTTCAGTGATACAAAATGTTCATACCATTGTGTCTACAAAGATAAAGCATTATACAAACTTGTGAAAAATGCGTTTAATGTTGTGAAACATGCGTTTAATGATTAAAACATAAATTAATAAGACATTTAGGACGATGGCATCCACAAACTTCCAGCTCTTGAGCAGATAGATGACAGCCTGTCGTCGTCTTTGACGCAGTTTCCCAGCTGATGGTTGCTCATTTAACAATCTCTTAGCTGGCAGCCTGCCACACCAACTTTCGTCATATCGGAGAGAAACCGGGGGTGACCTATTACTGCTAATACTTCGAGTAAATGACCCCCGGGCCCGCTCCCTACTCTGCTAACTCTGTCGGCTGCCACTAGAGCGGCGCCACTATCGCCGGCACCAGGTGCACGTTATGGCTCTCATTCACCGCGTGTTTAACGGCATTGGTCCACAATTGCAGCCAGGCTGCTGGGCGAATGTGATTGGGGACACGTGGAAAACATGATCGTTCCTCAGGCGCCGTGTGTAGGAAATCACCGCGTCTGACCAGATATATTGGCAGGGAAAGCGCGCGCACGGCAATGAATACAAATGAAATTGATCAACTATGCCTGCCTGACTATTAATACTGCATCAGTGAATGGATGAATTGTATTGATTTAGTATAGATTTACCGCAAAAAATGCGGCGATGTTTTTGCTTTGTCTCTATTTATTTGATATATTATTTTTAGAACGATGCCTACATATACCTTTGGCACTCACAAAAACAGGAACAATGCAGGAAATAAACCATTTTCTCCGATATTCCTCACCATTTTAAGCATGATTGCCAAGATATAACATAAAAATGTGATGTCATTGGTAAGTTTCATAATATTCAAGCCTGAGTGTTTTGCAATGCAGCTATATTTACTATTTAGATATTTATATAGCGAAGGATTTGAACATGTATGCCCCTGTATAGCTCGGTAGAGGAGCACTGGACTTATGACTGTGAGGACGCTGGAAGCACGCGTCTCCTCTCGATATAGTGAGATTGGAGACGCGCGTCTCCCCTCGAAATGGAGTTCGGAGACGCGCGTCTCCTCTCGACACGGAGGTCGGAGACGCGCGTCTCCTCTCGACACGGGGGTCTGAGACGCGCGTCTCCTCTCGACACGGGGGTCGGAGACGCGCGTCTCCTCTCGACACGGGGGTCTGAGACGCGCGTCTCTCCCCGACACGGGGGCGTGACAGCGACATTCAATCACAGCTCGGACTGGCGGCAGGGCGGCCGGCGGGTGTCGCTGGCCGCTGATACGCCGGCGGCTGCTCTTTAATTCCGGCCGGCCCCCGCCGCAGCGCTGTCCCCGGAATGTCACCACCAGCGCCACGTCCCGCATCGGGCCCGAATACTCTGACAAGTTCAGCATTGTGACCGACATTTCTGATGTCGGCTTGAGGCAGACCCGTGCTCTGGGGACAAATGCCTGCTGCGGGTCCAGGTCTCTCGCCTGCAGCTCACAAAGCCGTCACCGAGATGCTGCACAGCAGAAGGCGCTTTGGAGACGATTGTCCCGTTGTCCCGTTGTCCTTTCATACTCTCCAGTTGGCTGGGCGCTAGGGGTTACTAATTTCAACCTTCACGCTTAAGCCGGATTGAAAAGCTGGATCAGGGATAATACCATCCGAATATATATGTCAATGATTTAACAGAGATGCGGCCAATGGACTGATGCCTAGGCTGATGTAAAAGTTTTGCCCACGGGAAACCGGTCATGTCAAGCCAATGCTAATCAGAAGGTAGCGGGACCATCCGTTTACCTCCTCTACGCTTGGACGCAAAGATAGCCAAATTATTTGTAGCTTTTTGCAGCTGATCGTGTTTGAATTAACTGCCTGTGCTTTAGCGGTATTGTTTTAATTAACTCACCAGGGTGGGGCATATTATTATTCATCTATGCGATCGCGCGGAAGGGGGTGATGGACCCCGTGTGTTTCACTCTTAATTGAGCTAGAGCCTCAATTACAGAAACAAACATGTTGCTTGACAAGAGAAAATGCCGATAGTGCCCCAATTTAACATCCTGGTCATTTGGTGACCTATGAGGTCATGTTTATGACCTAAAATCAATCATATCGAAGAGTAAAATAAAAATATACTAAAAGCGTGTAACAGCATCTTAGAGTAATTGATAAGTTCCAAGTTCGAATTCACCTTTAGAAACTGTTAAAATGCTCCAATTTCAAAACGCCAAATGGGTGTCAAATTTTAAATGAGTGTTTGATTATGCCCTAAAAACTGCCAGAAGCCATAGAAAAGGGTAGCTTAGGTCGTTGGAGGTTATTGAACTCAGTTGACATCTGTAAAGGTTAAATGAGGTCACAAACTATGTGGGAGACACCAATGTTACGTTGTGACACCATATGTTCCTAAACAGCAAACACGCTGAAACAGCACAATTTTCCAGCATCGATACTATGGGACGCCATTTGCGCCTGGCATGACCTTAAAGAATAGGTATAGGTCACGGGACAGCAATACAATTTCCAAAGATCTTAGAATATGTTTAAAATTGTTTAAAAGTTGAGTGGCCGAAATTTCATTGCAACTGGTTGATATTTACGCAAATTATTTATTTAAAAAAATCGGGGCCGAAACCGCATCCTTTCCACGCGTGGCGAGGGTAACCCATAAGCTTGGTGCTGTGCCCTAATACTTGGTGCCTGTGGCTGCTTGCTTGACTACAAACATATATAATTTTCACCGTCAACGGTAGGAATTACATCTACTTTTTTCTAAAAAATAAAACATTCTAAAACACCCAAAGGCTTTGTTTCGTTTCACGTGAAAGCTCACTTTTTGCACACTCATGCATTACTGGATACGCATTAGTGTGATTAAAATGCATATGTATTTTTACAGCATATATCATTTTGTTGATTCTTGTTTTGCTTCTTCGTTTTTGGTAGCGCGTTCAGCTCAGATATTTTCGGCCCCGTAAATAATATGCATAACAATAACGTTTCCAATAATCCCACGTTACTCAGAGACAGAGCACTTGTTCCAGACATGCATGCTGGCACACTTCTTCCATATCACATATTTCATTTTCCCGCTTTCCTCCATGTCACAGTTTCAGTACAAATTGAGACCGCGGCGTTAGATGGCTTTCCTGCTGAGAGTCGAGAGTCGAGTCGTCGTGTGGTAACATGATTACCCTATGTGTCTGTACTCTTTCCTTGCATGATTTATGCGGCCCATGTGTTGAGGCTGACACCGCCTGGAGCCAATAAAGCGCCTCGGTCGAGAAAGCCGGATGTGAGCTGCTCAGTTCAGTGGTCCGATTTATGGGAGAATGTGCTGCCGCCGTCGTGTTCGGCGGCCCACGAACAGCTCGTTCCCTGCCGTAATATGAGGCCAAAGTTCAGTATACGCAGCAATAGAACATTCTGAGCTAAGTGCCTAAAACCTGATAAGAATTTAGTGCACATATATAAGATAAGGAATATAACACACGATATTGCCGTTGTTCGTATATGATGACCATTATTCTTTCTATTTGTATTTTTTTCCTAAACCAGCCAACTCATCATCCCTGCTCGATATGGATTATTAATGGCGGCTTGCAGAATCCGGGGCCCGGGGATATTTTTTATGTGCAATCTGGAGAAAGTTATATTATTATAAAGCTAACCAATATTTGTCGACATGGCTTAAAGGAAACAGGCCACCTTCAACATTAGTTTTGAACTGAGATAGCAGTTTTGTAGCCCGTGACGAGAAACCTCT
>JARBER010090386.1:0-11511 GCA_030265075.1 Balanus glandula
CGGTCACACTCACACAGGCAGGGGCCAGCACAGTGGTCACACTCACACAGGGAACGGCCGGCACAGCAGTCACACTCACACAGGGAGCGGCCAGCACAGCGGTCACACTCACACAGGGAGCGGCCAGCACAGTGGTCACACTCACACAGGAAGGGGCCAGCACAGCGGTCACACTCACACAGGAAGGGGCCAGCACAGTGGTCACACTCACACAGGGAGCGGCCGGCACAGCAGTCACACTCACACAGGGAGCGTCCGGCACAGCGGTCACACTGACACAGGGAGCGGCCGGCACAGCGGTCACACTCACACAGGGAGCGGTCACACTCACACAGGGAGCGGCACAGCACAGCGGTCACACTCACACAGGGAGCGGCACAGCACAGTGGTCACACTCACACAGGGAGCGGTCACACTCACACAGGCAGCGGCCGGCATGGTCACACAGCCAGCTGCAGCCGTCTGTCACTGCAGTCACTACTCACTTGTCACTTCTCACTACACACCACAGCACAGTCACACAGCACAGTCACACAGCACGGTCACACAACACAGTCAAACAGCACACTCACACGGCACAGTCACACAGCACAGTCACACAGCACAATCACACAGCACAGTCACACTGCACAGTCACACGACACACTCACACGGCACAGTCACATAGTACAGTCACACGATACAGTCACACAGCACGGTCACACAGCACAGTCTCACAGTCACACAGCACACTCACACAACACACTCACACGGCACAGTCACACAGCACAGTCACGCAGCGCAGTCACTCATCACCATCACACAACACAGTCACACAGCACAGTTACACAGCACGGTCACACGACCAGCTGCAGCTGCCGCCGACAGTCACCTCCCCCCCCCCCCCACCCCCACCCCTAGCCGGCCGCTTCCTCCCACCAGCTGCCCGGGCGGCGAACGTGACAGAGACGATGCCGGCGACTCTCATCCGCCTTCCAACCACCGACCGAACAGTGACGGTGACGGTGACGGTGATGGTGACGTTGACGGTGAAGACCTCCCACTGCGAGTCATTCGGACGACTCAGGTGACTCAGAGTCAGCGCTGCATAGCTGGAAGCCCACCCCCACTCACACTTCGACGCGCGGCACAGCACCACCCGCCCTCAGTCCACACTCCAGAGGTGCGGTCCCAGACGTGACCAACTGTCCGACTCCGGAAACGGTCCTCAGGAAGTCTGCCAGTCTCTTGTCTCTTCAGTGTTTGCCACTCCTTGACGACCAAAGAAACGCCACTGCCCTCAAGGACCCAACTGCTTGACCAGCTACCACCAGACAGTGGCACCACCAAAGAAAGACCACTGTTCTGGCCTTACTGACCTGACCGTTTGACCAGTGCGTGGCCGCCGGACAGCGGTGTAGCCACACCCACATTCCGCATTCGGCACATATCGCAGTACGCGTGTCAGCGTGTCAGCGTGTCAGCGTGTCAGCGAGTCAGCGTGTCAGCGTATCAGCGGGACCGCGGCAGTGTCAGTGGCATCCCGGCGCGGCAGAGGTTCGACTGGGGTCAGGGGTCAGAGGTCACATCGGCCGGCGCCGGCCGCCGCCGCTCAAACGCGCACCGCCGGCCGCGCGCGCACCACGCTCTTTACGAGACGCGCCGCGCAGGATGACTGTAATTGATACCGAGTCACCGGCTAAACGACGGAAATATGTATGTTTTATGATAATGGCGCCTAATGGTATCTGTCGGCCCGCTGTAATGGAATACGTGGCCAGCGAGAGGCCGCCTCAGACACAGGCTATGTCAGACGCGATGCCATTATCCCGGATTTCTCTGGGTTACCGAGACACCAAAGGTGAATGGACGCTCTCTAGCATATCGATGGTAATGGATCTCAACCAGTTATAAAAAAGACGCCTGTGTTTGGCTTATTTTCTCCATAGCATATGGTTAAAGGATATGTATAGGCTAGTGTTGAAACTTGAGGGTGATACGAAAGCTTACAATGCGAAATGCAAAGCATACACTCACCACCATTTTTTACGTTTTAATCTTGTGCAAAATAAATAATCCATCATGTAGGAACATTTTTGCCAGTTGACGCGGAATTCGGAAAGGAGCATTTAAATAACGGTTTATGTTTGCTAATGACTTGAAATGATACCTTTAGATGCATATTGTGTTGGTGGTAATTTACTTCTAACATTAGCAAAAATAGTGTTTCTTTAAATTCTTCGCAGATTTTAATGCAAAATAATAACGACACAACCCGTCCAAAGTAAATCACAGCGAACGTCACAGGATCCCCAGCGAGTGCTGATTTATTTGTCACTGCCCGCCGCAGCCGCTGCTCGTGCAGGACGCAATAACGGCTCCGAGGCCGGGACGCGGAGAGAGAAGAGAGCGGGGAGCGCGCCCTGTGAATCATCCCGGCGCCCTGTTCCGGGCCCTTCACACCCTCCCTTCACATAGTCAATAAGCTGCTCCGCGAGAGGTGTCCAGTGCGTCCCCCCCCCTCGGCGCCGCGCTGTCCAGGGGGGGGGGGGGTTCCGAGGAGGGCGGCCCATCAATGCCCAGACTGCCGCACCGCCGCCGTCCAAACTCAATTTGACATCATCAAAACGGCCACGATGGGCTTTCAATGGCGCCGCCGGCCCTGACCAGGAGGATCTGAGTGGACGAGACGGGACGGGACGGGACGGGACGGGACGGGACGGGACGGGACGGGACGGGACGGGACGGGACGGGACTTTCCACACCAACTCAAAGAATCAGATAATTGGGATACATTTACCCTATTCAAAATGCATGATAAATCAAAGTACAAGCAGTATACATTACAATTATTGTTTGCCTACCTAGGTATCCGGAGTCCATTATCCTCCAAGTAGAAGTTAAACAAGTCTTAGAGCTGTCGAAAATCGCGTCCTTTCACGATATTTTATCACCTTTCGACACCCACTTGCAAGGCTTCACCAAGTACCAGCTGATTCCATTCAGCCGCGCTGTGTATTATTCCGCCGCCTCACTGATCAGCTGCTGACCACCACCACCGCCGTGTGCCTCCACTGGAGCCGCAGTGACCTCCCACTGACCCCTCTCTGACCGGTCACGTGACCCCGGGCCCGGGCAGCGGCCGCCGCGCCATGCGTCTCCCCTGCTCACTGGCCGACTGGCAATGCAAACACTTCCGACCGTGGCGCACAGGCGAATCTTGGTGAAGGCTGCGGCGACGCCTCCTACATTATTCATCCCGCGCCGATCTCGCCATTCAATAGAGTCACTTCCGCAGACAGTCTGGACGCCCGTGTACGCCCGAGCATTGGCGGCGGCCTCTAGAGGTCACCGACAGGGTCAGCTGTCCCCCCTCTACCCACTGACCTGACCCACAGCCGGTCGGTCACGTGGCCGCAAGGTCGTCCGCAGACAGCATTGCAAAAAGTCCCCGGGCCGGTCGTGTGCGACTTGGATTCTAATTACGACAGAGGCTAATTTGAATTACAAAATAATGGTAATGAGCGCGTGAGCAGGTTGGCTGCGCGGTTCATTCATAAGATCGGTCTGGCGGGCTGGCTGCGCGGCGCTGGTGCGGGAGGCAGGAGGCACAGCGGGCCGGTTGGCGCGGACGAGTGGACCGGGTGGAGGGTTCCTCAGTCGCCGCTGCCCGCTGTACTCTTGCAGACTCACGGGGCGCGGTGTTCGCACCTTTCGGCGCAGCAAACGAACGCCAAGGTCGCGCGCACAGCGAGCCGGTGGAGGTGCTGGCCTCGGCCTGTGGAGCCTCTCCGGAAGGCCGGGCAGAGGCAGGCGAGTAGGGAGATGACTAGTCAGCTGATCCGACGTCGTGGAAGTCGGAGGTTCGAATCTCGGTAAGGCTGGTTTATTATAATTCACTAAGGTGGCTTTACACATTTCATGGAAACGGTGGAACTTGTACAGTTTAGAATACCTTTCGAGAACGCGCTACTCATTGTCCACCGCTCTGAGTGTGATAGGCGAGATCGCCCATTCAACAACTCTCTTTGAGCGTGGGCCGATGTCGTCATTTGACGTCACCAGACCCTCTCGGAACTAACGCCATCTCCCGCTCCATCGGCTGTCGTCTCTCCAGTTTCCAGTTCCAGTCTCTCTCTCTCAGCATGTTGCATTATCACCGGCCGTCTCTCCAGTCTCCAGGTCCAGTCTCTCTCTGCATGTCGCATTATCACCGACCGTCTCTCCAGTCTCCAGGTCCAGTGCCTCTCTGCATGTCGCATTATCACCGGCCGTCTCTCCAGTCTCCAGGTCCAGTGCCTCTCTGCATGTCACATTATCACCGGCCGTCTCTCCAGTCTCCAGGTCCAGTGCCTCTCTGCATGTCGCATTATCACCGGTCACGTCACGTCGACAAACAGAGCCCGCCCCGCCCCGTCCACACTCAGCCCGGCCGCTGAGAGGGGCGGCGCCGCTTTACGGCACTGTTTTGAACGGCTCGCTTCCCGGCCGACTCGGCTGTCCATAACTCCTTTGTCCGTCGGCAGCGATGACTTTCAAATCCTCTCAAACCGTGAATTTATGGTGTTTGCCGGCAGCCAGCGCATCAGCACAGCATATGCTGGCCCGAGGCTGCTCTCTAGGCGTCAGAGGCTGTTCTCGTGGTGTCTGAAGTTGGTATCGGGCGTCTGAGGCCCGAGGCTGCTCTCTGAGCGCCCGTGGGTCGCTCCAGGGCGCTCCTAGGTCGCTGGAGAGCTAGTGGCTCGACCGCAGGTCAGCGCAGGGGCGGCAGAAAGATGGGGGCAACAAGTGCAGCTGCCTCCATAATGTTTGGCAAAACAGCGTGGCGGTCTTAAGTATCTTTTCTGACAAGGTTTTGGAGGTGTCATGGCAAATTATGAAGGCTGTTCAATGTCCAGAGAGTAGCTAGGTATGTGGTGTCAAATGAAAACCATGATCCCGTTAGCTGGCAACTCATTGAGCTGAACCCTGGCTGACTCGCATAACTTATTTTGAATGAGAAAATACCGATGAATGAGTATTATCCTGAGAGACGAGATGTCACCAAGCATGTTTTAAGCATGCCGAAGGTCAAGTATGTAATGAGTGGTCTGGAGAACTAGCTCTGATAACACTTTTCAATGCGCTCCTATCTTACAGGTCAATAGAACGCTTCCTGGAGGTCCTCCTACAGTTTCCATTGAGACCTCGTGACTTCCCCAGGCTCAGATGCGTTGATATCGTTTTAAAATGGCCAGTCTGTGATATATGTCAGGCTTAAAGGAAATGTATCCTGCTTTATAGTTCGCTTTAAGCAGTGGGCACCATCAATTCAATACCGCATTTAAGGGTGCTTTTCTTCTTTGCCTACTGTAAATGTGCACTGAAATATGTTTATTGCATTATAGGTACCTAATTTTAATTCGGAAATAAAATGTAGTTTTAATACAACATTGGAATTCGTACAAATGTTTTACTGTAAAAAAGGCTAATGAAATATTGCCAACATTACATTTAACCCATGATTACATTAATTGGTTCCTTTAATTTTACTGCATGCGCACAGTCATAATTCGCCAAAGCCGTCAATTAATAGTTATTTTACAACTGCCTAGGCATAGAAATGCAGACTTAAAGGAAATTTACCCAGCACTGGCTGGGGTGTCTGGGTCTGAACGGAACTGCAGGAGAGCGTTATCGTCCGTATAACGGCCTGGGTCACCTGCACAGGGGGCTCCCCGCCGAGTTCTCTGGGTTCGCCGTGACTCGGGTCACTATTTCACGCCCGGTAACCATCACAAATAGTTAGCTGTGTCAGGACCGATCACCGGGTCCGACAGCCGTCACACATGTCAGCTGACACAGGCACGGAAACCGTCACATAATGCCAGCTAGCACAGGCACAGAAGCCGTCATACATGTCAGCTGACACAGGCACGGTAATTGTCACACATGTCAGCAAATATAAGAATGGTAACCGTCACACACATGTCAGCTGGCACAGGCACGAGAACCGTTTCACATGCCATCAGGCACAGCACGGCAACCGTCACACATGTCAGCTGGCACAGGCACGGCAACCGTCACACATGTCACCCATTTCAGCCGTCTGTTCATGCCACCTCCTCCGGGCGAAGCGCAAGCCGCCCTCTAAACTGGGCCATTGTGCGCGTTTATATTGAAGTGATAGGTTATAAAGCGCGCCTGAAAGGTGGAAGCTGGCGGCGCCGGCTCCGACTGCCGGCTTGGGGCACTCCGCCGGGCCCAAATAAAGGCGCGCCACTGGTCCGATTTAACCTGTTGAACACAGACATTAGCCGCCGCATTGAAATCGTTTCCCATGGTGGGCCTTTTCAGCTGGGAAGCGCTACAGTGCGGCGGCTGTGCCCTCAAAGGCCTGCGCGCCGGCCGCTCGGGGCGGGGGGAGGCTGAGAATTCGGGCACCAGGCGGGGAGGGGGAGACAGGAATGGGAGCGTCTGAGAACAGGACGGGGCGGGGAGGACGCCCCAGGGCACCAGACGACATCCTTTCGACGGCTAGACACGCCGCCATGTTTGAGAGGGGCGCCGGTCACGCTCCGTACATGGCGTGACATGTGGAGCCATGTGATACACGAAGTCCCGTGACATACATCCACGTGACATGAATCTAAGTGTCATAAATCCACGTAACATGGATTAACGTGGCATGGATCCACATGTCATGAATTCACTTGACATGGATCCATGTGGCATGGATTCATGGAGCAGATTCGCATAACATCCATGTCACGTGAATTCATTGACCCATGAGCCAATGACATGAATCCCCGACCTTGCAAAAGGCAAAGAGGTAATATAATAAGTACGTACTATATTTGCACCGATAGGCATGTACCAATGTCTGCCTTACTGATACTGGATACATGTCAATGTGTGTGGTCATAAATTGTAGTAGGCTGAGTCAATGTGCTAGACGTTGTCAATGCTGGTTAGTTAGTCACCAGTAGGTACAACATTTTGATGTATATGCCGGCACCTACCACGGGAAGGCCGTCACTATTGACTTGTGTGCTAGTACGCGGTGTTTTCTGAGCTGCTGCTGTATCACCGTTGTGACAACAGAGCCACGGCCAACAATCTTGATGCAGATGGCGCTTCTCACAAAGTGAAAACACCACGCAAAAGGTAAGCTGGCACCTTTAAGGATTAATAAATACTTATGTAGCATGAAAAACTTACATAACGCAATCAGAGACACACGTAAATTTAACAACTGGACCGAATTAGTAGGCGGAGGCACCATAAAAGCTTAATGAGTCGGAGTCATTATCAGCCGAGTACGTCACAGCGCCGGCGGCAAGACTGGCGCACGGAGCAGTCCCGGGCAGCCATGACTGCCGTCATTACCGGCCACGTCACGGCAGCGTCCGGGCCGACAAAAATGGCGCAGCAGACCGGACACTGGCCGCCATGCTGCTGGTAAACAAATGTGCTGCACTCGGCATCAACTGCAGCGCCACGTAGCGCCCCAGGAAGTGCAGGGGAGAGAGGCGTTGCAGGCGGTGGATCTGTCGACCTCGCTCGTGTAGTGCGTCACCAGAGGCGTCACAGCGCCAACAGCATCATTATCATCATCATGACCGGCATCACTGTCACCATCACCGACGGCAGCAGCGGCGTCACCATCACCAGCGGCAGCAGCGGCGGCAGCAGCGGCGTCATCACCGGCGGCATCAGCAGCGTCATCAGCAGCGGCATCAGCAGCCAGATCCGATCGCGTCCAGCCGGCCGGTTTGTTTTTGTCGCAGGTGCCCTGTAAAACTGCCGCTCGCCGCAGGACCCCGTCACTGTCCCGGCCGAAAAAAAGCTGAATGGCCAGTCCTGCGTTCCGTGAAGCGGCTCGGATCACGTGAGCGGCGTGCCTGCAGCCGGTCCGGCACGAGCTATCAGCACCCAAGGAATGCCGGCCCGGCCCGGACCTTCACGTGATCACTGATCACGCCAGACCGGCCGGTGACAGTGGGTCCTCGGTCCCCGACCGACCAGCCTGCCGAGCCAGCCGCGCCGAGCCAGCCGCGTCGAGCCGCCACCATCGCGCAGACATGGCTCTGGGACCGCGATTAGGTTTTTCTGCGGCTGTGGCGATGTAAGATTAATTGCTATGGCAGGTCTCGGGTCGTGGGGGATGTGCTCGCTTGTCACCGGCGTTATCTCAATCCGTCTGAAATGTACAACTGCTTTGAGTTGTGGCAGTGTGTGCAACTCGGTGCTTGATACCATTAACGAAATGTGACCTTCAGAAGAGCCAACGGCGGCCAGGAATTATTTCATTCATTAAGAATTACAAACATGAGATAAGAAACATGGCAAGCGGATATATCCTGCGGTTTAGAGAAGATTGATTGAAATTTGAAAATCGTCGTTACTAAATCAAGTTTTTCCACAATAAATCAGCAAGCAAATCATCGTGCTGGGTATCGTATCATAGCTGACTATCTTAGACTATCGTAGCGTGCTGGGTAAACGCATTTAGACAATATCAGTGAAATCATAAAATAGTTGACATTTGAGGTCTGATAGCAATCTAATTATGAAAGTGGCGATGGAAGTAGGTAATTTGGAAGCAGTGCATTGGAAGCAGAAAATCAAACAGATCTAAGACTTGCAATGTTTCAAATGTATACAATAAAAACCCCAAAAATCAGCCGTTCTCGGGAACGGGAATGTCAGCCCATTTCCCAATTCTGCTCCAGCTTAAGGAGTGTCGGGGCTGTAAATCCGAACACGGCGTATTGTACCTGTTGTTACTGGAATTACAACGCCAGTACATATGCATTAAGCTCTGCATAGTATGTATCTACATCAAAACACAGCACGTAGTTTCCCCTGATCACCTGGGGCACGTGTGAGCTAAGTCGCTTCCTTGTTGCTGTGTTAATGCGGCAAGTGCTCTGAAATCGTAAATCCCCGGCAGAATGTCATTCAACGGACCGCAACAGTCGGCCAGAACAACACTAAAGCGGACCACCAAGGTTCTTGAGGGAACACTAATATGAATATCTGATTGTTATAGCACGCGATTCAAACAAAGCCTGTTATCAAGTCCAGGGACGGGTAACCATACAGGACCACTAACCAGACTTGCACCACATTCCTCCCCCTGCTGTACTCCACCTCACGCCTATTCCTTTGGATTATAACCACCGCCGTTCCCTCCCGCCCGCATCACATTTATACACTCTCACACCCCGTAAATCGGCCGCTTCCTGGTTCTTTGGCGTCTTCCGCACGCCCGGATGTTTGAAAATACCCAACAATCGGCGAAAACAAACAGAGCGGAGCGGGGCGGCGGCGGGGCGGCGGGGCGGCAGCTGGGGCTCCGCGCTCCCTTTGAATCAGGTGTGAGGTTTCTGGCCGGCGACGGATCAACTCCACAAAGCAGGGGCGCCGACGCATAAAGCGGCCGGTGTGATCATCGGGGGAGGCCTCCCCGGCCGGCGCGGCGGGAGGCGGCGGCCGCGACACCCGGCACAATGCCGCTCCCGGCGGCCCCCGGCGGCTCCCGGCGGCTCCCGGCGGCGGCTCCCCGAGAGAGGAGCCCGGCAGGAGCGGGGAGACCGTCACCAGCCGGTCCGGCCCGGTCGGCCGCTTTTTACGGCGCCGCGTATTGAAGTGCCAGCCGACCGACTCGTCTAATCCTTCTCCGCCAGAGAACAATTATCTCCTTGTCCACACAGATAAACAATTGCGTGCCGACGTTGATGGAGACAAAAAGCGAGGTGAGAAGGAGGCAAACAAGCGGGGCGCGGGCGGGGACGGCCGGGCCGCGCCCGCCGCCGGTAACTCGAGCGTAATCAGATGCGGCGATCGGCACAGATAGGCTCTTGTTGCAGCCGCAGCCCTCCGCCATGCCCCATGTCGCCTGGGCGGCGGTTCGTTTCCCTCCCCAGCCAGGTCGGGTGTCGACGCGCCGCGGTCCGAAACGCGCTCTGGAGTGAGTAGCGAGCTTCTCAGCTGTCCTTTCGGGGTGTCCCGGGATGTAGCGTGCTGCATCGCTGGCGACTGGGGACGGGGCAGAGGAGGCCTAAGCCAGTCCACACCGTTATGTTGAGCTCGTACGATTCCGTTCTGTAGAAATAACGAAATAGAACCATGTACTTGCATGCTTTGTTTGAGCACTCTGGTCGAAATCTGCAATGATGTTGGCTTTTTGACTTAAACACATATAATTTCCTTTGTAAACTACGTGTCTTTATTGCAGTGTAACATATTTACGATGATGAAATTATACGAGCATCACAATCGGCGACACCTGCCCCGTCGCGCTGCGTCTCTGTCTGGCGGGGTAGCGGGCGTCTGCAGCTGACTGCCGGCTGCCTTCGGAGCTGCACAGTGCACAGTGCACAGCGCACACTGCACACTGCACAGCGCACGGTGCCCGGGGGACCGGCCAGTCCAGCGGCCAGTCTGACCCGCCTGCAGTGGGCGGCAGGATCCATCACGGGCCCGCGGTCTGCCGGCCACGGCACCTGCACCGCCGGCAGCGGCACCCGGATCCGGATAGAGCTGCCCGGAGTCGCCCGGAGCTGACTGGAGTGATCCGGAGCATGGAGCAGGTCCGGAGCAGGTCTAGTGCGCCCCGGAGTGGCTCGGAGCTGACTTGGAATGGTCCGGAGCAGGTCCGGAGCAGGTCCGGGGCAGGTCCAGAGTGGCTCGGAGCTGACCCGGAGAGGTCCGGAAAAGGTCTGGAGCAGGTATTGCCCTGGCCCGGAGCCGCCCAGATCCAGACCCGGCTCGGAGTCGCTCAGAGCCTGCCCGGAGCGTCCCGGAGACGCCCGAGCGGCCCGCAGCCAGACGGAGCCCGTCCGGGAGCGACGCGCCCGCATGTCAGCCCGGCGCCGCCCGGCCCGCCCGAGTCAACGCCCGATACGGGACAGGCCGGCGTTCCTGACCTCTGACAGAGGGACATCTCTGGTAGAGCTGATACTGGGACAGGCCGGTGTACTGACCTCTGACGGAGGGACATCTCTGGTAGAGCTGATACGGAGACAGGCCGGTGTACTGACGTCTGACAGAGGGACATCTCTGGTAGAGCTGATACGGGGACAGGCCGGTGTACTGACCTCTGACGGAGGAACATCTCGGGTAGAGCTGATACGGGGACAGGCCTGTGTACTGAACTGACCTCTGACAGAGGGACATCTCTGGTAGAGCTGATACGGGGACAGGCCGGCGTACTGACGTCTGACGGAGGGACATCTCTGGTAGAGCTGATACGGGGACAGGCCGATGTACTGACGCCTGATGGAGGGACATCTCTGGTAGAGCTGATACGGGAACAGGCCAGCGACGAAGAGGAGAGTTCCGGGTGTGTTCCTGACGCCTGACACCGACTGACAGTCCGTCTGCCATCCCTACCAGCCAGTTTCCCATCGTCGTACCCTCTGACCCTTGAACCCAACGCGCTCACCGTCCCAACAGCGTGCAACTTTTCCAGCAGTACACAGTCGGGAACCAGGAAGCTTCTGCAACTCCGCCTGGACGCTCCCGCGCGGAACTTCGCCGAGTCAC
>JARBER010090497.1:0-11509 GCA_030265075.1 Balanus glandula
TATTTGGTCTCGATCATGTGCGCCACATAACCATGCAGTTGCGGCGCCCTTAAAACCCAATCATTAAAGCCGTACGCCACTCCGTGCTGGGACCTGACCTGACCTGACCGACCTGACCCTGACCCCCCTCCACCCCAGATCACCGCCGGCCGACTGCCCTCCCTACGCGGCTCCGTGCCGGGACCTGAGCGCCGCCCAGCTGTCGGCCTGGTACCGCGGCCGGACGCGGGAGGTGGTGTCTCGCAGCGGTCTGGTGGGCCACGGCCTGGACCTGGTGCAGCTGGGCCGGGAGCGGAGCGTGCCCGGCCTGGAGTCGCTCCGAGACGACCTGGACACGCTCTCCACACTCGTCTATGACGCCGGACATTTGGAGGTATGGAGGGTACATGGAGTCGGAGGGTAGTCTAGGTGGTGGGATGGTATGCTGTGGGGGTTATGTGGAGATCACTACGCTGTTGCTGCTGCTGCTGTTGTTGCAGTGATAACCTGTGCTTCTTAGGATCCGGAAAAGATCATTATCTATCTATCTCTATCATTCAGCTGCGGTTCGAAAGAAATAATTGACTCGAGTAAAAGGGGGAGTTTTTCTCAAGGCGTTGTTGGGCTGTTACTGTGGTACTTGTTGACGTCACATCGGTCCTCAACTGCAGTCCATGACGGACGTTACCCGACTGCAGGTAACGCTGGACTCCTTCGCCAAGATGCCGCCGGCGCGGGTGGTGGAGCTGATGATGGTCGGCGCCACGGAGGCCTCGTTCGTCGCCCATCTTCGCAGCCGCCTCCTCCCCTACCTCTCCCGCCAGGAGCAGACCGAGCCGGGCTCCGCCGCCACCCTCCTCCACAGCTACATCCTCGGCCTGGCGCGGGAGGACCTCACCCTGCCGGCACTGCTGGTCCTCTGCTCGTCCCCCGCCGAGCCGCGCCCGCTCGTCTCCGACGCCGAGCAGCTCACGGCGCTGGCTTTGGACGCGGTGTACGCGTGTGCGAAGCCGGAGTCGGCGGCGGCGGCGCGGCGGATGGTGGCGGCGCTGCCGGTGGCGCCGCGTCGCGAGCAGCGGGAGCGGCGGGAGTTGCTGGCGGCGCGGCTGGCGGCGGCGGAGGTTCTGGCGAGACACGGTCAGCAGCTCTCCGCGGCGGAGGTGGCGGAGGTGGCCGCGGAGGAGGGCAGGGTGCGGGGCCTGCTGGAGAAGCTCTGCAGGACCGAGCTGAGGCAGAACACGGTGACGAGGGATCCGGACTGGCGCCAGCTGCTGGACGATATGCTGGAGATGCAGCAGAAGGTGTTCCAGGTGAGTGCCGTCCGGCGATGCGGTGGAGATACGTGGCTGTCCGTTGCTGCTGATGTTTTGTCCAAGTGTCGGCTTCTTTTCCAGTGGCTAACCTGATTGCTATCAGATGAAAGGGAAATTATTATTTTGCCTCATTTCTTTCATCAATTTCATTTATCATCTGTATGGCTAAATACGCTGAAATGATCGAATTAACAAAATCGTTAGTTGCTGTTTTCTGTCTTTCGAAAATGATGACCAAACGGTATAACGTTCATTAAACTAACAACTAAAAACATCCACCATCTTCACCGCTCACCTCAAACGACAACTTCTATCGGTATACTCAATTTCTTCCCCACTCCTTATTTCTCTGCCACTAACCCCCCCCCCTCCCCCCTCCCCCTCGCCAGGTGGTGAGTCCGCAGACGTGCCACGAGATCTTCGTGCTCTCCCTCCTCACCTCCTCGCGTCCGGCGCACATCGAGCTGGCCGGGACGCTGATGTGCACCGACCCGGCCGAGGTGCCGGCCGTGAGGAACGTCTACCTCAGGAAGCTGCCGCACGACGTGGCCTCCCGCCTGGTGGTCAGCGCCGCCGGAGAGTACTTCGACGCCTCGGCCAGTCTCGCAGACCCGGCCATGAAACTGGCGCGACAGTGTCTGCAGGTGGGTGGTGGAGAGGGGAGGGGGGGGGGGGTGATTCGGGGTTGAGTGATTAATGGTGATGGTGATGGGGAGTTTGGTTCTTAGCGGTGATGATGCGGGGTTTGGTTCTTCACGGTTATGGTGTTGAGGGTTTGGTATGTAGGCGGATGTGAACTGTTTGGCGTACGTTGTGGTTCTCCAGTGTTTTCCTTGGTTTCTTCATGTCTTTTCTGTCATTGTCTCCCTCAAAAGGATGGGAAAATAAGCATGCTGTATCCATGCATATGCAGTATCCATGCAAGATCCCGGTAGAGTTGACAGACAGTGATATGCTGCTGCTCCGTCATGAAGAACTGTACAATTTTCTCTGCTTATTTTCTTCCTTTGCTCTATACTTGTTTCGACAGTGAGCATCAGCTTTTTGCTCATCGTTTCAATGTGTGACGTCACGGCCTGTTGACAGCTGATCTGAGACCCAGCTCAGTAGGTCCGGCCTGTGACGTATGTGTGACGTCACGGCCCGTTTCCAGCTGCTCCGGGAGCCGGGTGAGAATGTCCGAACTGTGACGTATGTGTGACGTATGTGTGACGTCACGGACCATTCACAGCTGCTCCGGGAGCCGGGCGAGGAGGTGCGGCGGGAGCTGGGTCTGGTGGACAGTCTGGACTTCCTGGTGCAGTTCGGCGTCTCCCTGCTGCCCGTCCAGGTGCGACTCACGCCCGACAAGCTGACGCTCCTGCAGAAGTGCCTGGACGCGCGGCCGGACGCCTACAGGTGGGTCGGGGCTGCGGCGCCGCTCTGGTGTGCGGGGTACTCAGGGGGGAATTACTCGTCCCGGATTATGTCGCGGTGGAGAAGACAGAGCCTGCCGGTAGTCGTTGCATCATCCTCACTGTTTCTCAATGTAACACAGACCTGATGTATGCGTTTGTGAGGGGTGAGTCACCTGGTAGAACATCTCACTGTATGATTCATAAAGTGCATTTTAGGCTCGCGGATGTTTCTTTTAAAGTTTGCGCTATGGTGCCGGTTCATTCGGCATCATGTAATTCATCCGACGCACCTGAGTTTATATACGATCACCCTGGATGCCTTTCACTTTTTGGACAATTGCCATCGTAACACGTTGCCGGTGATTTTCAGATACGACCAGGACCTGCTGAAGCTGAGTCAGCTGCTGCACGTGCCGGACGGCTGGCGGCTGCTGAGACTGACTGCTGAGCGAGCGCTGAAGGCAGCAGACCCGGCCGCCGCCGCCCGCGCCTGTCGCCATCTAGTGAGCGGCGGACACACTTCAGCCTGGGACGTCTGCCGACAGGTGGCAGAGTGCGACACATACCAGGATTTTGACGACAGGTGGGTTGGCGGCTGGCTGTTCGGTGGAGGTGGATGATGGATAACAGCGATGTGGCTGATTCAGGTTTTCGCTTCTACGAGTTGATCTAGGTGGTGGAAGTGGAATTGCAATAATATTAAGTGGAATAGCTGTCTCCCACTGACTCGTGAGTGGAGCACACGCAGTATCCCGAAATTGGACTGGTGGGTTGGTGTTTTGGTGTGGAAAATTTCAAGTTGTTAAGACCATGGGGACAGAAAGTGTGTACAAAAGGCTACAATTTTTTGCGTGTGGTATAAAAAGCAGCCGTTTTCATTTAATGGATTTTTTGTGTCAATATGCCGGATGCAATACAATAGCAGTTTTCACATTAGCTTTTGCGCTTCTGAGGATAACATTACTGAGGTTTTGGAGAATAACCTCAGAAATATTTGTGGTATATACACTTTGTGATGCATTTGAAGATGCATTTTTGCAGTTTTTACTAGAAATGTCTTCATGGCAAGCATTTCTGTTACGAAATTGCTTGCAAAAGTGCCTCTATACTGCAAGCCTCTATACAAATATGAGGTTATCTCCTAAAAGCTCAGTAATGTTATCCGCAGCAGCGCATAAGTCCATCGTGGAAACGGCTCATATTGCAATTTGTAATTTTAATTCGAAAGTTCGCTCGTGAAAACGGAAATGATAGTAGAAAATTATCAACATTTGGGCTCATTTTCCACCTGAATTTACAAATTTGGTGACACCGAGCACACGCTGATAATGTTGTTGAATTCGCCCCAATATCAGCTTGTCATGCTCCTAAACACTAAGCATCATTGATGACCCAGTTTCACTCCTGCGAACTTCAGCCACTGCAAGCTCAATATCCATCCTTAATCCGCATTGTCGACCGCTCATGTGGATCTTGATCGCTTTACCACTGAACAAACAAGCTAGCTTGCGTTATCGGTGGGCGGTGAGACCGGGATATTTATGACACTTGACAGAGCTGTGTGTTTGCATTCAAACGTTATCTGTTGTCGGTGGCTCGGACGGTATGTTTTTTGTCTTTGTTTCCAATGATTGTTTACAGTTCGGTCGTGAAGGCTCTGTAGTGCACTCATCTCGTTACAGCTTCGAGTTTTCTCATCCGATGTTCCCTACCCCAGTGGGAATGTAGATTATTGGTGCAATCTATATTGCGGTCTGCTAGCTGCTGGCCCGGGTCCTCTCCCACCCGCTTTATTATACACGTGATTAAATGAACTATTAAAACAATGCCACCAATAATTGACTTGCCTCCAAAGACTGCTAATTTTTAGCTGTCTGTGAACTGATCAGTCTATGATTTGCTATTGAACGTTTCGGTCGGCACTGGCATCAAGTCCTCACATTACACCACTCTTCACCCCACTCTTCACACCACTCTTCACACCACTTTTCACACCACTTTTCACACCACTTTTCACACCATTCTCCTCACATCACACCGCTCTTCACGAGCTCACCTGACAGTGACGGCACCTCTCCTGACAGTGACGGCGCCTCTTCTGACAGTGACGGCGCCTCCTCTCCCTCAGACTGAGTCTGCTGTCGTTCGCCCTGCTTCACTGCCCGCCGTCCGAGCTGGAGTGCCTCCTGCGGCTGCGACAGCGACTGCTGGCTGCCCGCCTCTGCGTCAAGCTCGAGAAGCTGGTGCTGCTGCAGGGCGCCGCCAAGAGCTCCGAGCGGGGGGTGGGGCGCGGCCCGGAGCGAGGGGTGGGGCGAGGCCCGGAGCGAGGGGTGGGACGAGGCGACGGCGCAGACAGGGCGAGAGGACCCGGGGAGGGCGAGGAAGCGAGACAGGAGACGGGGCGAGACAAGGAGGATGGAGAGAAGGGACAGCGGGATGAGGGGAACTCGAGAGAGGTGACTCCCGGGCAGGACGTGGCGCGTGGAGAGGCCGTCGGAGGTGGCGCGGGGGAGGTGCCCGTGGGCACGCGGTTCCCCGGGGATGGCGAGGCCGCCCCTGGTCCCGAGCCCGCCGCGCCGGAGGTGGACTTCAACCCGGCCGCGTCGCTGCTGCGAACCACGCGCGGCTTCACGGGGCACATCGTGCGAGCCACGGCCAGCACGATTCACGGCACCACCCGCGCTGTCCTGCAGGCCACCTCCGAGACGACCAAAGCGGTGCTCCAGGCCACCAAGGGGGGCACGCGCGCGTTGGTGGCTGGTCAACTCCCGGCCGAGCTTCTCACCGCCGGCAGCGCCACGGCAAACCTCCTGCGCTCAACCGTGTCGCGACTGGCGCCCGGCGATCGCACCGACGATGCTGCCGACGCTGTGTCGGCGAACGCGGCGCTCCTGCGGCCGGGCGCGTCGGCGTTCGTGGCGGAGACGGTGCCCGGGTGTCACGAGAGCATGCTGGACATCGACTACCGCTCGTTCGCGGCCCCGGCCCCGCCGCCGGCGCTGGCGCTCGCGCTTGCCGCGGCGAGGCTGGCCGCGCTGGAGGAAGCTGTGGGAGCTCAGCCGCCGGCGGCTCCGGCGGAAGAGCAGCTGCGGCAGCTGCTGCCGCCGCTGCTCGCTGAGGACACGGGGCTGGCGCTGAGCTGGGCGCTGACGCTGCCCGACGGGGAGCTGCGCGGCTGCTGCGAGAACTGGCCGCCGGCGGAGCTGTCGCTGCGCGTGGCCGCGTATTGCGTCGCGTTGCGCATCGCCGCGCGGCGCAAGGCGGCGGACCTGATGGCGACACCGCCGCCGGAGGTGATCTCAGCTGGACTGGGACGCGATGAGCCGGACGGAGAGGCGGCGGACACGACGGACACGACGGAGCTGCGGAAGCTCCTGCAGGAGCTGTGTGCGAAGCTCGACGACGCTCGGCAGGCGCGGCAGCTGCTGCGGCTCGACCGGGGCGTGGACGTGGCGCGCTTCGCCGCCGAGCCGGCGTACCAGCGGGACACGATCCTCGGCCTGGCCATGAGTGACGAGGACAGTGCGCTGGAGACGGCCGAGCGACTGTCGCGGCGGTACGGGGTGCCGCCCGCCGAGCTGGCCCGCACCCAGATCGTGTACCTGTTCTCGGCGCCCGATCTGGCGGCGGACGAGGTACAGGAGCGGCTGAAGCGGCGCAGGCTGGCAGCGCTGGCGATGGAGGAGCCCGAGGCGCTGGCCGGCGATCTGCGGGACGTCGTGCTGCCGTCTCTGTCCGGGACGGACCATGACAGACTCTTGCTCTGCCTGTCGCTGCTCTCGCGCGCTGATCCAACCGCTGCGGGTGACGTCACCGCGCGGGTCACCCTTCTCCAGCTGATTCGCGGCACTGGCGTTGACTACAGCCGGCTGCTCTGCGTCGACGCGGATGAACTAGCCACCCTCCTTCCCCCGGCGGTCTCCGCGGAGAGCGTGGACGCCCTGGAGGATCTGGCGCCGCGTCTGGGCAACCCCGCGCTCACCAGCTCAGCGGTCTCCGCCGCCTGGATCGTGGCCGCCGTGGAGCGCGCGGCAGAGCCGTGGCGGCGGGTTCTGGACGCGGAGCGGGAGCGCCTCGAGCGGCTGACGGCTGGCGACTTTGAGCGCTGCGCCGCCAGGCTGCTGTTCGGAGACGCGGCGCTGAAGATGTCGCTGGCGGCCAGGCAGGAGCTGGCCGAGTTCCTGAAGGAGGTGATGCTGGAGAGGAAGCCGGAGGAAGCGTGGGAGGCGGCGAGGACGAGGATGGACGGCTGGATCGAGCACATGGAGTACCTCGAGTGGGACTCGTACTCGGAGCTGCTCGAGTCGGCTGATGATGACGTGTACAGGTGAGTCGGCAGGGAATACGTTCGTTAAACAGCGTAGGAGATGGTATTCGAGGGTAACCCTATTAGTGCCGGACTTCTAGCTCGCTTTTAGTGGCAGGGGGTCGAAAATGGTCCCCTTATTGAGAAACCGCGATATTCTACCCGTCCGGTTGACAAAAAAAAGTATAATGACATTTCATTCCCCTTAATACCAGCTACATTTCTAAAACAAACGAAACAATCAGAAATCTTGAATAAGGGGTAACAAACGGAGACTTCTAAGAGGTGCTTTTTATTTAATACCGCTGCCATGTTTTTTTAACCGATTGCAATGCAACTCATAACTCAATTGTTGAGGTGCTCTAAAGCACAAATCATCATCATCACCATCACCTAACGTAGTTCGATGAAGATTGAATTGGAAATTGTTATATTATGGTGACATTGGAAAATCCAAAAGTTGTTACAACCGCCTATGACAGAAAACAATAGATGTCAGCATGAGTTGTCACTTTACATCCGTATCAACTATCAATGTGACCAAACATTGTAATGTCTGGAGATTAGTCGATCCAGACGGTTTGATGGCCGGGAACCCTGTTTCCGAACGGATCTCCTTAACAACTTTGCCGTGGATCCGCCCGGCCTGTTCAAAATATTCCTTTGTGTTTTTAAGACAACGGCAGACAATCTGCCCGCATTTGTTTTAGGGAAAGTCAGACAATTTCACGAGCTACCTCCAACCGTTTCGTAGATATTAAAGGAAGACAAAGGTGTAAGTCGAAAACACCCCCCCCCCCCCCCGGCTACTAATAGGGATAAGAGCCGTTTGTAGATCGTTGAAAGCAAATGGCATGGTGCTGCCCGTTTGCTATTGACGTGTAACATAATGAAAGCAAGCTTATCTTTTAGCTGTTTTGTTTTTACTTCTGACATATGCTCAGCAAGAAACTTTATGTTAAAACGTGAGTTCTTATGACTTAATTATCATGGCGTCATTTACCATTTTCTAGTGCAGTGGCTTTGGGTTTTGCTAAAGCATATGCTCTTAGTTTGTTTCTTTGGTCAAGTTTGCTACTGGCGTATGTTGACACTGCTCTGTGTTTGTTTTTAAGGATCTCACCGTGCACATTTTCTCTTCTTATTCATGTTGAACAATCTGGTGCATCGTCAACATTATTTGCATCGATCTCAGATAGGCAATGGTTGGTGATAAAATAGGTTTATTTTCCATTTTGGGCTGTTGAACATATCACACATAAGCTGAACTCCGCCAACATTTTGAGGTAGAGCATACAACATTCCGCTGATACCTATCAGCAATCTGGGTCATTGTTCTCACAGACACAGATAGTGCCACAAAAACAAGTATCTGGTGGAGTTCAGGGCTTACTCGATGTATCGCTTCCACTTCTGTGATAATCCTACCGATGAAGTGTCACGTACTTGGTGCAAGCAAGGTGCGGTTTTGGGGTCATGCGTGTCCAATTCCTCGAGGAATCAGATCATGACTAGTCAAGGTGCACTACTAGATATATTCTCTCTACCATTTCTCCTTCAATTTTACCCCTCCGTGTCAACGCTAACCGTCTGTAAGTGCCACGGAAACGATATTCCTCTTAAAAATTCGACATACACTGAAACGAAAACCTGGCTGCTTTTTACTATACAACGCGCACTTTCCAATAAACACATATAGCAAATATCTTGTCCGTGTTCCCGTCTCCGTTTACTTGCACTCCTCGACCAGCTGCGGCCAGTTGCAGACGTGGCTGACGCGGTCAAACACCAGCGCGCCGGCGCACTCCATCTCCGTCACCCTCCAGTTACCGCCGATGTCCTCGCACTCGTAGAAGATGGGCGAGCACTGGCGCGTGGGGTCGGGGTTCAGACCCGGCTCCTTGCAGATGTGGTACGGCTGGCTGGTCGGCGCAGCGGTGGGGCCGCCGGTGGGAGCAGCGGTGGGTCCCGCAGTGGGCCTGGCGGTGGTGGGACCAGCGGTGGGCGCGGTGGTGGGCCTCGTGGTGGGCGGCGGCAGGGTCGGCGGGTTCGGGATGTCGCCGTTGAGGTTGGTCCAGAGCGCCGTCATGAACGGGTACTCGGTGCCCAGGTTGCAGAGGCCGTGCAGATCGTCCGTCTCGACGCTCCACACCATACCGCCGCCGAGCCCCAGATCCTGGATCAGCTTCGTCTTCCGCGCCACCGACGTCAGGTCGTCGTAGCCCACCCAGACGTCGCCCTTGTAGCCGTAGACGGACTGCTGGTCGGCGTCCGTGTGGATGTGCCAGCCGCCCTCCTGCATCATCACGCAGATCTCGGTGAAGCCGCAGAAGCCGGCCGTGCCGGTGTAGTGACACGCGTTCATCGGCTGCCGCGCCGGCGCGTACAGACCGTGCTGTGAGGGATCATCGAGCGTGAAGCCCTGGCCGTAGATGGGCAGTCCGAGGACGATCTTCTCGGCTGGAACGCCGCCCGAGAGGAAGTAGTGTATGGTGAAGTTGACCGAGTAGAACTCGTAGCCGTCACCGTGCTCGACGTCCAGCGGCGAGGTGTAGAGCGGCGCCACGTGGCCCGTGAAGGGGTCCCACGAGCCGTGGTAGTCGTACGTCATGACGTTGAGGATGTCGAGGTACTGCGCCAGCGTGGACATGTGGTAGGCGCCGTCGATGATGGCCTTCGAGGGAGACACCGCGGCGGACAGCAGGAGGCCCTGCGGGATGAAGGCGTCGCTCAGCTCGCGCACCAAGTGCCCGAAGTTGTCGCGGTCTGTCTGGTTTTGGATGCCGCGCTGGGACGGGTACTCCCAGTCCACATCCAGCCCGTCGAAGCCGAAGCGCTGCAGGAACTCGACGCAGCTCTGCACGAAGATCTGCCGGTGCGCCGGCACAGCGCTCATCTCGGAGAACTTCTCCGACCCCTCGTTCCAGCCTCCGATGGCGATCATCGTCTTGGCCGCCGGGTTGCGTCGCTTCAGCGCCACGAAGCGCTCGTACGCGCCGCGGCCCCAGTTGTCGTAGAGGTCGTTGTACTCGTCGAGGGAGACGATCTTGTGCGTGGCGGCGTCGAGGCCGGCGAACGTGTAGATGAGGTGGGTGCAGAGCAGCGGGTTGATGTCCTCCACGTCCACCTTGCCGTCGCCCCAGCGGTAGACGGCCCAGCTGCCGTAGTAGCAGACCACCTTGTACGGCGCGGCGGTCTCGTCCGACTCCGAGTCTCCGGAGTCTCCGGAGTCACTCGAGTCGGCCTTGGCGGCTTCTGGACGGTGGACAGCCGCGGCAGGGTTGATGTCGACGCCGGCTGCGGCGGCGGCGGCCTGCCCGAAGGCGGCCAGCAGCGACAGCAGCAGGAGCGGACACAGGGCCTTCATGGCGTCGGTGGCAGGCAGGACACTGAGGCGCTCCGACCGGCCGGCCGCCGAGCACAGCTCTTATCGGCGCGGCGGACTGGGTGGTGTCAGGATGGGGAGGGGAGGGGCAGGAGCGAGGCTTCGAGAGGCAGGGTCGAGGTGGGGGGGGGGGGGGGCTAAGGCAGGGTCGAGGTGGGGGGGGAGGCAGTGTCAAGGTGGGGAGGGTCAGGGTCGAAGTGGGGTGGGGCAGGGTCGAGGCGGGAGGGTTAGGACAGAAAATGTTCTAGTTTGGATTAGTATTGACTACTGAGAAAAGTTGGCTGGCGGACGGAGAATACGCACAGAACATGAATGTGGTTGAAGTCTGAGGTTGAGGAGTTATTGCTCCGGATGAAAATAAGGCAACGAGCAGTCTTTTAACGCGATAGTTTCATTTTCCTTGTTCTTTGCGCGGCTATATAGGTACTGACTGTTATATTGATTGACCTTGTTATATTTATTATATTGATTGCCTGTAATCTGGCTGTCTGTCTGCCTGTCGGTGAGTTGTACTCGCAGCGTGTAATACTACCCCTGACCCGGCCTTCCCAGACTACCACAATACCGATACAGTTGTCGTCAGCGTCCGCCGCCCATTCATTCGCTATCGGTGTGGGAACGGGTTCATGGCTCTCATCGGCCAAGAGGTCATCAGTCGATTAACACTTTGTCACCACCAGTCAAAAGAGGTAACTACTGGCAAAGTTACAGTTATAAGTCCGTCGTGGAGTAAGATCAGAGAGTTCAGGGACGTATGCACGTCACGATAGGTGGTATTGGGTGCACGCACAGTGAAACTTTGATCTGATTTTCAGAGACACCCGACTCTCACTTTATGCAATATTTCTGTAAAGCCGCGAACTCTTGTCTTAGGCAATCTTTTGCATCTTGAAGTTTCCTCATTAAGCCAAAGCAAAGATGTAACCACGAATTGTGATGATATACATGTGCCTATTCCTACGTTAAGATACTTTCATGCTCATCATGAACTGAGGCCATGTCGTGAGGAGTCCTCGTCCAACTCACTGTAGGCGCCTATGAGACCCCTCCCACGCTGATACCCCCCCCCCTCCCCCCTCCCCCCACGGGTCCTCTGTGTCATAGATAAGATTCTGCGTGCCGGTGCGCA
>JARBER010090608.1:0-11509 GCA_030265075.1 Balanus glandula
CACGAAACAATGCGGCGGCGGCGGCGGCGGCGGCGGCGGCGGCCGGCCCCGTCGGTCAGAGTCGCTCATTACACCGCCGCCCGGCGAGGTGACCCGGCGGGTCAGAAGGCGACCTCACCCCGCCCGCGGCCCGGTTCACAGGGCGAGCTGCTGCGCCCAGACGGCAACAGCCAGCTGGTTGGCCTGATAGATGGCAGAACCGCACGGAGTCAGACCGCGGAGAGCCCACAGGGCCTCATGGTAGCGGACGGTCGTATATTTTGTGTTTCCATTCTGCGCTATGCGCCAGGTCAGACATGACGTGGTCACATATAATTGTTTTATCGTGGCATGGTCAGACCGGAGTTCGTATTCTGAGCACAGAGTCCGGCTTGCACAAATTGACGAATTCCAAACTACGAATTGACGAATTCCAAACTACAAATTGACGAATTCCAAGTCTGGAGTATTTCTTGCGTATGCGAGTCTGTCTTTCGCATAAGGCAGCAATAGTAATGTTACGCCTTCCACTGCTATGATTACTTAACATCCAAATTACGTGCACGCAGCTCAGTGAATGTTCATCTGAGTTGCGTCAGGTGCGATGTCCAGTGAGTTGCGTCGGTTGTGAACTTAACAGACCAGCTGCTGTGTCCTGCAGTCGGACGTCTGTGACCAGATGACTGGCGGTACCAACGTTCGGCCGCCTGGCCGGTGATTCTGTTCCAGCTGAGTTCACCGAGCTGTAACTCGGGCCCGACCAGCCCGAGTTGCCGGTGAACAGCCCGGCCTGAGCAGCCGCAGACCCACCCAGGGTATACGGATGCACGTTGCTTATGTAGGGTATACTACGTATTGGCCGACTATACGCTGTGGAGCAAGGATGAGAGTTCAACTTTGTTGCAAAACTATATTCGCTTGGGTAAGTAGGTACATTTGCCAAGCTTTTGCAATCTGTTTTAACTAAGCACTTGTCCGACTTGGAGAACTGCTGACTTTGTATTCTCTTTGCCGAATCGTATCGTACTGATATGATCAATATTTCACAAACCATGATGCAAATCCTGTATGTATGGAGGGCGATAAACTTGCGGAAAAACAGCACGTGACACGTAGATAACATGATCCTAGTGCTAAACATGGCAGCGCCTCACCGTGACATTTTGCCAGCCGGTGGGCCCCGGCCAAACCTGACTAGCAATCAGCCGGAAGTTATGAATGCTACGCGATTTCAATGTGCATTGAGATAGTTGGGCTCCGTTTGCCCTTTGCGGGAAGCGCTCTGGAGGCTAGCGGTCGATGTGGGCGCGGCAGAGGCCTATAACAAGAATGCTCCGGCTCGCATCTACTGCATAGCGATTTCGGCTTATCGCAGAACCTGTAGTGCCGGTATAACCTTATATGCATCATAACCCGATATATGCCAGATGTAATCTGTCTGACATCAGCATTCATATCGATTCCCCAAACCTTACATGAGTCTCATTGAAAGGCAAGCAACGGCATCGGCCATTGTCAATCTCGGCTCCAGCTTTTGCTACTTGTAAATCGCTCAATATCGTATGCATGCACTCCTATTACTTGTGACAATGTGGCATTTAGCATATATTCTGGTTTTATCGGTGAATATTTTATCGTGTATCGCTCAAACTCCAGAATTGAAGCATAAATGTGCTTAGAATAATGTTTAATGCGAGTCATTATCATACTTCCTTTCCATTCTGCAATTATATTTAGGATTATTTTTTTACAACACGTACTTTGTCTCACTAATCTATAACACGTTTAACATCCGATGCATGTAAGGCAAAACATTAAAAATATAATATTTGTGTTATTGCTTATTATTTTAACATATGAATTATACATTCCGTTCAACGCTCTAAAAAGTGATGCATCTGTATAAAAAACTAACTGCCATGTCAAATTGGTATACAGCATGCTGCCCAATATATTCCCATACTGTTCCACCTGTGGTGTAACCCAACTACTTATCACTCACCAGAACCGTAGTAATCTAATCTCTGACATGTCTCTGAGCCTGATCCTCACGCCTTCATAATTTATCGTCAGAACAGATCCTGTGACGTGCTGAGATTCATGGGCTGCCTTATGCGTGTCGCCATGACAGCGACAGGACTCTGACACGGGCTGAGCCACTCTCTCCCTTCTTTGAGCCACTGAGCCAGTGAGCCACTCTCTCCCTGCTATGCGCGTGAGCTGCGGTCTGAAACTGGTCCGGTGCGATGTCAGCTCACAGCACCGCTGCTGAGGCTCAGCTGAAAAATGGCGGGACGTCTGGAGAACGGGCCCGAGCCGTGACCCGACTGGACAGTCTACAGCTCCCTTCCCGGCCCCGACTCCTGTCAACAGGTCACTCCCTTCCCGTCCCCCGACTCCTGTCTACAGCTCCCTTTCCGTCCCCCCAGCTCCTGTCCACAGGTCACTCCTCTCCCCGCTCCACAGCTGGGGGGCTTGGGGAGATGGTCCTTTTTTGGACCACCATGTTTGGCACCGCTATAGAGGAGCTTCAGCGTGCTGTTATCAACGTGTTTGCGTTCGCGTCGCATTTTTTTACAGAACTCAGTAGACTACTTAAGGCAATAAACATGTAAACCACTTCAAAGTTGATAGTTTATAAAGGGAGCCCTGAGATCGTCAATTACCGCTAAGGAAAGTTTACCTTTTTCAAATTGGTACTAACAATTCGAAAAAACATGTCGTGAAGCGGCATGACAATTTCCAGGTCTTGACTGTCGATAGATGTTTTTTTAAACTGCGCTGTAATGACAATTTCATAGATAAATTGCTATCTTTCCCCGCAAAAGGGGTCGATCCTTTCCTTCTGGGAGTGGGCGAGACATGGAACTCCAGTGACGTCTCTGCTGGAGGGGAACATCGCTCCCCGAACGTTCTGGGGGGGGGGGGGGCAAAGTCCGTTGCCATATGGATCCGCGCTTGACCATTCAGACATTTACCCGAAGCCTAAAAATGTGCTCAGTGAAATTATTAACAGCAAACTTCTTTACGCGTCACACCACTGTCCACATACATTGAGCACACTTTTCAAACAATGTTATTAAAAGCCTGGTTTGCATGCATGGAGCGCATGCATGCTATGCTAGGATTATCCTTGAAGAGAACTTATCCGTCGATGCCGGCATAATTTACGATGCATACCTATTTACTATGAACATTTAAGCATCATCATAGCGGCAGGTTTACTACCGGTGTTACGGCATTCCAGTCTCGGGCCGCACCCGGCGTGTGGCCCGGGGCAGCTCAGAGGACCCAGGGCAACTCAGCCCGGGGCGACTCAGAAAGTCCAGGGCGACTCAGAGGGCCCGGGCGACTCAGAGGGCCCGGAGCAGCTCAGAGAGCCCGGTTGGATTCTGTCTGAAGCGGACCCTCACTTCAGAGAGATGCGGCCAGCTCCTCTGCAGCGTCCCCTGCTGGGGTCCTGCTGCGCCCCGCCCAGCCTCCCCTGATGAATTCCTGTCGCGCCCCGCCGGCCGGCCCGCACCTGACCCGGAGGCGGCGTTACTGGACCGGAGCACGGCATCATAGCAGGCTGATTAAAATGATGCGCCACTTTAGTATCGTTTGATGACGCTGTGTCTGCAGGTGTACCCAGCGGGACCGGCCGCGGAGCCCGGCTGTCCGGAGGATGATATGTCATGAGCCTGCAGTTCACCAACCTCCGCTGCGCAGGCGAGGAGGCTCGTAAAGCTGCAGCAGCGCCAGAAGCAGCGGCTCCTGCTAGTCCTGCTGCCTGTGGCGCTGCTGTTGCTTCAGGAGCCCGGGGCTGAGCTGGCCAGACATCAGCCCTCTATGCAGACCACCCGCTGCGAGAGGAGTCGGTGCAGGTGGTCTCCAGCCTCCATAGTCCACAGCCAGACAGCCTATGTCTTGTCTGCTCAGCCAGACAGTCTGTGTCTGGTCTCCACAGCCAGACAGCCTGTGTCTGGTCTCCACAGCCAGACAGTCTGTGTCTGGTCTTCTCAGCCAGACAGGCAGATGGTCCGATCGCTGGCGTCAGCAGGATGATCGCTGACGCGTCTCAACCCAGGGCTGTTTGCTTCCGGCTATTCTAGGTCGTACGGTTGCCGCTGTGTTAGCATAACATGCATTTCGAAACTACGTTGGTCGGTGACAGGTGTCTCGTATCTCATCGGTGCATGGTCAACAGATGGCCACTGGCTGACGAGATTACCTTCCGCAATATTGCAGTAAATCACGAACTGTCGTTCCAGTCAAGTTTCGTGATTTCGGTTACTGCTTGTCAGTCGTCACCGACTGTCATCCTGCCTGACCTTGAGCCGGGTCAGACTGACTGTCACCCTGCCTGGCCTTGAGCCGGGTCAGACTGACTGTCACCCTGCCTGGCCCCTCGCGGGGTCCGACAGAGTGTTACCCTGCCTGGCCCTTTGCCAGGTCCGACCGAATATTACCCTGCCTGGCCCCTTGCCGGTCCAGACCGAATGTTACCCTACCTGGCCCCTTGCCAGGTCAGACGGAATGGAACCCTACCTCGCCCCTTGCCAGGTCAGACCGAATGTTACCCTGCCTAGCCCAGTGGCCATTGCCAGGTCAAACCGAATGTTACCCTACCTGGCCGCTCGCCGGGACAGGCCGACTGTCACCCTGCCTGGCCCTGTGCCGGGTCAGACTGACCGTGACCATGCCTGGCCCTGCGCTTGGTCAGATTGGGCGCAAGCCTACCTGAGTCACGGCTGCCGTGCCTCTGAAATGGCGCCGCTGTGGGTCAGGCCGCCAAAAGGTCCAGCTCGGTATTCTGAATTTTTTGGAGCTGCTTCTCGCCGATAACCTTCCCCCGACCTGCCGCTGGGCCGCATTAGGTCAGTGGAGACCATGCTGGGTCACCAATCAACAGCTGTACGTATGACCATTGACCAGTGCCGCTGTAATGGTATGTGCCCTCGGGCGCTGCTCTGGCTGTCGGTTCGTGCGACGTCTGTGTCTGTCGTGGCGACGGCGGCCGGTTGGGGTAGCTCGGTGTTCTGTCGGCTGGTAGGAGACCGGGTAGGGGGCTGACAGGAGGGTGGGGGCGGCTGTCACAGACCCTACTGACCTGTGTTAGCCGTCAACTGCCGCCGCCGAGCCGTGAGCTGTGGCTTTAAGGAGCTCTGAGCCGAACTACAAGCTATATGTATCCGCCATGCACATTACACATGCATACCTGAGGATTTTAACCAGTATGCGCTTGACGAATAGAAATAACAACTATTGTTCTTCAAATGCTTCACGATAGACCACGAGTAACAGTGAAACTTACGGTGAACTTCAATGTCTATTGCCTATGCCATATGACATGTTAATTTTTGCTAATGAAGTGGTTTGGGACTGGTAGCATGCAATCACGCAGTGTCAGACAAAGTGATTGACGGCGGTTGCTTGTCTGCCACCTGCCTGATATATAATGCTGGCTGTGGCGCTAACAAGCGAATCAACAGCTCTGTCAAATTCGCTTTGATTTGTTATCGCTACTGAATCTGCAATTTGTAAGGATCATCATAACCTTACAGCTTGTGTGCATTAAGCTGTAAGTACACTCATAAGCTGACTGAGGAGCATTAATCATATATGCAATTATGTGCACGTTCCGTTGTAATTAGCATAGAAACTTGCATTGTTAGTATCCTCATCGGTGACCACGTGCAGGCCCATTAATATACACATCAGCGGATTTGTCATTGTTTGTCTGAACATTGTATCAGCTTGTCAAGCGTTCTTCAATTGTTCATGCAGAGTTTGTAGCTGTTTTCAAGATTATAGTTGTCGCTAGCTATTAATTTATAGCTTGTGACCACTCTTTCCCTCCCGCAAACCTTCCAAACCCTCCTACTTCTGCCAACGTTTCGGTAGGTATCGTAGGTATCGGCTAGGTATGCAAAAGGTATAGGTATAAGTCAGTTACATCAGAACGAATCCAAGTTTCCAGCAATGAATGTGAAGAAGGAATCTTATTTAAACGTATCATACGCAATGCTTATATTATTATCTATCCATGGTATATGTCACAATGCAAGTTTGTTGAACTGTTGAAAGTAATCTATTTTCAACAAAAGCCTTTGCCCTTTTTTCTAACAAAATGCATAATTTGTACACCACCACCCCTCCCCCTACCAGCCCCCCTCCCCACACACAGACAATTTATTCTCAATTTTAAGCAGTTCAAACTATTTCAATACCATATATGCATATCGTCTTCATACGACAGACACATTGATTTTGAAGTGTGGTGGAATAGAACTGCTTGCTACGATATGTAATATGTATGCACTTAATATCAAAGTTTTGATTATTTCTTTCGATTCCGTGGAAAGGACGTATAAGTGTTAGTATAACTTTATATCATGCTATTCCAAGATAAAGGCAGTGATAAAGTGTAGAAAATGGATAATTAATTTGATTTTGAAGATGTTATGACATGAGTTTTGTTTTATTCCGTAATCAGGGAAGATAGATTAATGTCGTCATCATACTGCTTGGTGTAAACTATGGCGCTATACTTGAGTTTTTATGACTGAAAGCTGATTGAAATCCTAGTGTGGCTTAACACGCAATCGTTTTATGCACCATTAACCAAAAACGAGGTTGATCTTGACGTATTTGGGCCGTTTATTTTTATTGAGATGAACTATCACATGTAAAAATTAAGACTTATGCGCCTTTATAAAGCTTAACCGCAACATGATAGTGCCTGGTACTTCTCGGTAACTATATAAAGGCTGTAACCATGTCTGTCGAAAACAATAAACCCTATTAACTATATGCGGATAGTCATGCAAAATTAACCTACCGCAGTGGCCAGACATATGTCGCTGCATTCCCTTATAAGGTCTCTGTTCAAACATTATGGTTCATAACATCAAATTGTACCGTAGTTATTACTACCAACTGCTTACGGAATTTCAAACAAGTACTAGTACAATTTCAAGCTTTGCCTACGCAGGTGTTTTGTTGATTGCAATTACGAACTGGTGTAATGTATTGCGTAAGGTTTGCACCTACGCTCGTCTCTTTCCTCGAAAAACAAGGACAGCTGATAAATGCTGCTCTTCCGTGGTTGAAGCCTAAAACTCCCATGTCAGCTGAATGCTATAAATCTCGTTCAAGCCTTTTATGATTATATTCCTCCATACATCACCACGATTGTGATCATGGACCGTTTCCGACAGGTAGCCCTCCTTGGAAGGCTCTCTCGGCTCCCTGTGGGTCGCTCATGGCCACCGCCGGTATTTGTCACTTTGTGAGGACGGGATCGGCGGGACGACTGTGGTGAGACGCTCGGTGGGAGGACCACACTCTGCGGGGACAGGATCGGCGGGACGACTGTGGGGAGACGTTGGGCCGGAGGACCTCGCAGCTGGTGCCCCCACGGAGCCATCGCGGCGCGCCAGGTCACCAGTCGCTGTTAGTTCCTCCTGAACCCACTCCTTCTTCCCATGGCCCAGGGGTGACCCGTTCTGAGAAGGTGTATTTTATACGCCGTAAGATGGATCGTTTTCCCCGGCGATTTCCGGCATTCTGGAGCTGTTATAGCCGCTGAAGTTGGGGGTTTCTCGATCGAATTGCGGGCGGGCCGCTCAGGTCGCGGCTGTCTTCCGAACATGGCGAGAAGCCGGCTCCAGATGGTCGGTGACGGCGCCCCATAAGGCCGGGGTCGGCTCCGAACCGGCAGCGCTTATCCGAAGTGGTGCATCCATCTCACTTTGTCCGAACGGTGATCGGTTCAAAGTATGAATACTGCCTAAAACATACACCCGCACGTATACCCCGACGACCTGGAATTTACATATGCTCGCCCCCTCAACTTCCATTCTCAGTCAGGCGGCCCCTCCAATTTCATGACTGTATTATTAGTTTAATTATGCTAATTATGTCATGTGCTACGTGTCAAGGTCAGATTATTATCGTCTCGCCTATCAACCATATGTTACCGTCTCTTCGCCAAAGCCATGTGCTTTGATGTGCAGTTGTGTAAAAGCCTACAATACCAGACAATGGCCCACGAAAACATGACATCATGTTACACCTCACTCCACGGATCGTGGCGGCAGTGTATTGGGAGCTGAAATGACTCGGCTGTTGAGGTGGCCGGAAACGGTGATGACTTCTGGAGAGTCGGGTAACTAGTCGGTGGTCACGTCGGCGCCATAACAGCGCTCGTGAAAGCTCGTTGTTCTGCCCTGCACTCTGCAGCGGCCACGCTAAGCCCCTCATTACGGAACATGAGACGGCAATCTGTGTTTTTCATTTCGCTGCCAACTGTAGTTCCCGAGAATCCCACCAGCCCCAAACAATGGATTCACCGTGGGCAGGTCGTTCTTGGTATCTGGCAAATCCCCCGACGCTCATAGATAGGCTGGAAGATGGGAGAGGCAACATCTGTCTTCGCGAGCAGAAAATATGACTGCGTATATCTCCGCGAGTCAAGTCACATATCAGCCTCTCACTTCTGCATGTACCGGCGTGTGCGTTGTAAAGATCCTCGCTCCGTATGTCACTTGTGCAACCATTGAATGTATCTTCCGAACTGGAGCCTAGCATGTAATGCTAAACGGTGGGCCGATATGCGGCCATTGACGGGAATATACACAGGCTGCTTGCAGCTGTACCGTCGCAGATTCAGATTATGACGCCTCTTAAGCGGCACACATGCTTATGAATACGTCAGCAGAAGGGGGTGGGGGATAAGCTGAGAGCGGAGTCAGTTACGTGCGGGCGGTGTTGTGAGCAGCACGTTTGTAATCGCTCCCTATGATGCTGTGTCTACTGTCCACTGGCAGCGTCACTGAGACAGTGGAGACCAGACTGACCGTCCGCTACGAGTTGAGGTAGGTCACTACCCGGCGCGACTTTCGGAATTTTAAGGCAAATCAAGTGGCGAAGAGAAAACGATAAGACAATGCAATATGTCCTGTCAATGTAGACTACATGTGTTTTTATGGTTACTTGGCTGGTTTGGTTCAATTGTAAACTACACCTAAAATGTCGTTTTCCATCGATCGCTACGATTGGGTCTCAATAAACGTCACAAAACACTGTTTCTTTTTAAAATGTATCAGATATATGTTTTTGCTGAAATTGTTTGGGTGCTCATACGGTTTGCAATTGGATTGACTGCTAGACGGAAGCGTTTGTTTAATCCTCGTGATCAACTGCTCCCTGCGACAATAGAACGATAGTTACTTGTATATGCTTCTAAGCGAGTCCCTAAAAATAATGTTGGCATTGCCATCTCCCGAATTCTCTCGCATAGATAGATTTCCATGTGATATTATTTGTCTTCCAGTATGGCGAATGCAAAGTTATTGTTAATTATAGTTTGCATGAATTGTCACTTAGACTGATGCTGAGGTTCCAACACTAATATAGGGGCCCTCACCTGGAATCGGTAGTCGTCTCCCTTTCGTGGCAGTCTTTGCGGATGACGAAAAATAAACTATATAGTCATGGGATTCAGATTTCTTCATTAATAGTTAATTTTTTTGTGTCCTATTTACCCAGAAAATCGTGTTATCGTGAAGTCATGTAATTACGAGCGAGCGCGTCCTTCCATGGTATATAGATAAAATATGAGTATATGATTTTATTTTGAAGAGCTAATATCTCTGCAACCAAGCTTACGATTGGTAATCTGTCTTATTTAATGAGCATTGAGCATCCCCATCGAACCTATCCAGCTTAAAACCAGTGTCGACGCATGTGGTTGACTACTTCTGTGCGTGGTGCGTGAGGGGCATCGAAACAAAATTCCGCAAAACCTCCACAACGACTGGGTCGATTGTGCTCAAATTTGGTCTGTGGTTACTAAGTAGGGACAGCTTGGATGCAACTTTTCCAGATGTCACTGGTAGGTGACTTTGCACTTGCTCACGCTTACACCTCTATTATACATCTCAGGGAAGACTTAGCCGATTGTGATCAGCTTTGATGTGCCTAGGAGCCCCTCTCAGCCACCAATTTCACATCAGGGGTGGGTGGAGACGCACATGTGATTGCGATTGCGGACGTGGTGTGGACGTGTGCAATCTTTTTTTTATCTTGAAAAATACTTTGCGATCGAGTTAAAATGTACTATGCATTGTGTTTGTGCTCGCTCATTCATCGTCAAATACAGTGTTTTACTGGTCCTGCAAATTTATAAAATATATAAATGAAATATGTCGCTGACAATCAGAGTTATCTCCTGGTTCAGTAGCCTTCGACATTTGTAGCTGAAAGTCGGCCGATGTGGAGTATGAAGTTGTGAAGATAAAATTTGTAGTTTATTTGAGACTAGAAAAACCGCATATTAAGAACGGATATTTAGAAGAGAAACAGTAGACTCGTGAAGAGAAACGCACTGGAGAGCCGCTGCTCGTTCAGTTTCTCTCAAGTTCCGGCAGCGTTGCTGCTGCAATAGACACTGCACTCACGCAGGCCTATCGTTTCACAAATACATTTGCGTGTTCGGGACGCACAGTGGAGCCACAGGCCACCGAAAACTTTTCTCGGCGGCGTTTGGAAGTAAATTACAGTGGCCAGGTCGGGCCATCATGAAATTCGCATAGCGAACAGTAGAATATAAATAAAAACGATTTCTAGGCCAGGGTTAGATTGCTGAATTGTATATAAGCAACGATTTTGATAGGAGCAGCGCTCTCGCACGGTAGTGCACGCTATCTGTGACGCAGGGGTCGGCCACGCTGTCGTCACGCGCAGCTGTCTCACTGGGAGACATATGCCCCGTAACTAAGTTATAATGATGCCCCAGCGCTCGGGTGACTGCGCGTTTCACTCGCGCTGCGGTGACTAGCCGAGCGCTTGATACGCTAGAAACAGAAGAATTGAGATTCAACGTAAAATCAAAACCAACGAACATTCGTCGTCGACAAAATATAAATAAAGAATTTACCAATTTTACAGGTGATCGATTCACGATTGGATCTTTTGTCATCCCCTTCTGGCTGTCCAGTCTGTCCTGTCCATGTCCGCGCCTGTCCATGGGCATTCCATGTCCGTGGGCACGGAGGGGGCCTCAACATCAAGGAAATCTTCGGGCCCTGGACGGGCATGGGCTGAGAAGTTTGCGAGTGCACTTCTTCAACAGCGCACTGTTCCTCTGGTTGTGGCTTTTCGTTACATAGCTGGTTCATGGTTTTATATGGATCATTTGCAAGTAGCTAAATATGCTATGGCAATGAATGCAAATGTTGTGGAAATGATTATAAGTGGAAATATTATATGGCAATATTTAAAGTGCAAATATGCTAAGTCTGAACGGGCCAGTTCGGGCATGGCGATAGCATTCATTATTTGAACGGGCCTGGTCCGGGCATTGGCTTGCTTATCAATAATTTCATGATCCCGGGCACGGGTAGGGCTGGAGGCTAGTGTACCCGAGGCGAACTGATGTAACTGTTACACCACTTCGGATAAAAACTCGGTGTCACGAGCTTCATGTCAGTTAAGCAGTATTTTGTCACATCCGCCAGTTTTTTCCGTGACTGATCGATATCAG
>JARBER010090719.1:0-11508 GCA_030265075.1 Balanus glandula
ATCAGCCCCCCCCCGTCGGTTCTAAGTTGGCTCAGACCCTCGTCGGTGCGAGGGTTAACACAGGGCCAATGGGAGGCAGTTTGACATCTGACTATTTTCTACTTGTATCATAAGGTCTAGTTAGTATTTGTAATTACCAAAAACTGATATCTATATCTGTAAGATATTAAAAAAGCTAATTTTCACCTCGGTGGTAATGCTGAAGAATAGGCCTTACGAATCTCGGTGGTAATGCTGAGGAATAGGCCCTACAGCTTCGGTGGTAGTGCTGAAGGAATGGAAGCTTTTTGTCTTACAACTTGGCGCACGAGAGACAACTAAGTCACCGTCAATACCTAAATCAAAGTCACAGTCACCGTAAATAAAACGGTCATCGAATACCGTTTGATTTAGTGCCATCGTGCAATTGGTTTCGAAGATACGACGGGAGGCTAAAAAAGCACCCCAGTAGTCGTGTGACAGAACATTCCCCAGTGTCTGCCAGGTTAACTGGCCAACCGATTTGCGGCGGTGTTGAAGGTGCAATAATTGTACTGCGATGACCGTCTTGCACACTTCTCTCCCTTTCCACATGTAAGCCGCTACTTCGATTATTTTCAAAGCCATCGAGCAAATGTTTGCAGAGGTCCTCTTTTTAGTGCTTGGCACTTATCGTATGCCACCGATTGGCCCGCAACTAACACCAGCATCGTTTGTACAAATTAGTGCATCGGGTAAATTTGTTCCAGGTAGTGTTCGGTGGTCACTTGGTAAACGCATCGTTTTTTCACTCAACAATGAAGCTTTGTCGCCAACGCTATTACAAGCCTGTCTTTATCGTCACCAGCGACGACCTACCTTGGTGCAGGTAAATAATGTGGTGCAGTGGTGCAGGTGACCCGTAACTTACTAGTGTGGTAGTTATGCAGGCTGCTTGTGTAGTGCAGCGGTGCTGGTAACTATAGTCAATTTTCTATGAGTTGGATCCTATGTGACTGGAGCTTTTTCGAAAACAGCACGCACTATATGCAAGTGCCTACCTTTATGAGTGTCCTTGAGTAACGGACATTGAAGTAAAAGCATTTTAATTATGGCCAAAAGTATAATGGGAAAAGGATGTGTTAAAACGGCCAGGGTGGGCCAGGGTAGGTAACAGACAAGATAAGACGAACACCCTCTTTGTTTCACAAATGACAAACGCATGAACGTTACTTGTGCAAGCAAATGCATTATACAATAATAGATACATAACACAAATATTTACTCAATGTTGCAAATTCACAAATATTGCACCTGTTGCACCAGTTCTCGGAGAGTGTTAGGTACTCTTGGGCACTCCAGTAATTGAGGGAAAACTTGCGTATAGCGCATTTTCGAAAAGGCTCCAGTGATACAAGGTCCAACTCATGCAAATTTGACAATAGTCAGTGTGTCGGGGTGGTGCAAGTAACTAACCAGTGTGGTGCAGTAGTAAATACTAATGTGATACAGGTAACCAACTGAAAGGTGATTTAAATATGGCAGCAGTTCACCACATCATTGGAAAAGTAGTTCTTATTCAGTAATACAGAGTATATTGTTGTATGTTACCATAAAAATTGGCCTTTTGGCGATCAGACAGGCTGTCGCTCGTCGTTTGAGCTCACCGTATTTCGTTAAATTTTTAGCTGTGGGTATATTTTAAGCTCTTGACACTGTAATACGTTTTGTAAAAGAACCATCTGTCTTGTGTTACCAACGGTGTTAGTGATACGGAATGTTGTCTACTCCATCTTTGCATTTTAACGATTACACAGGTAAAACACAGACATGATCACAGTGCTCACTACTACCACATCACAGGCAGCACCCTTCGGCCCCGGATGTTGACTGGACCTTTTCACCGCAGGAAACACGTATCGGTCCCGGATGTTGACTGGACCTTTTCATCGCAGGGAACACGTATCGGTCCCGGATGTTGACTGGACCTTTTCATCGCAGGGAACACGAATCGGTCCCGAATGTTGACTTGACCTTTTCACCGCAGGGAACACCTCTCGGTCCCTGATGTTGACTGGACCTTTCACCGCAGGGAACATCTCTCGGCACCGGATGTTTACATTCTCGGAGACAAAAGAGCTGAGTCCCCGGGAGTTGAACGGGACCTGGCCTTGTTGGCGGCGTGCAATCATACCGTGTTCGACTATGGGACCTACGGATTCTTCGCTGCATTCTTGGCTGGCAAGTGATACAGGGTGTTTCACAAATAACGTACACGTTTTATTTTAAATTAGTTTGCTGACAAGTGTTCCAGGCATTGAGTTTCGAATGCAAAATAACGCAGAATTTCAAAGATGAATACTGCTAACTCGGCCACTGGAGTGAGAGACAAAAACGTCTGATATAAAATGCCCAGGAGACAATATTGCGTATAACCATAATGGTTTGAAGTGTTTTTTAGCTCCATGTTAACTAGCAAAGAACATTGTTCGAAAGATATCTAATATAGCATACTTATATCATTGCAGCATTTTGTTAGCATTTGATTCCTCGCAAGTTGAGGGACAGGCAATAGTGAACGAAGGGCGAATACCTTGCGAGACTGTCTCAATCTTCAGAAGGGTTTCCTTACCTTTCCACCAATACAATTTTACCCTCACTGCCTGTCCCCGAGACAGCGTTTTTTTTGTCAGCGCTCCCATTTAGCCCTAGTCCTGTTTGGTGGCCCTAGTAGCCGGACATAGATGGAGCATCATTGCATCAAAGTCCACCAATATTATACTAATGTAGTTCACTGTTGATGTCCCAGGCGCGATTTTGAAGACGGTGTTATGTATACAAATGAGAGACATTGTCGAGTGCTGTGATATATTGTACATTTATGTACTATTGATTGAAATGCTTGCAATGGGGTATGGGACTGGTTTCTAAGGTAACAATGTTTTGTCTTAAAAAAAAATCGAATATTGAATAATGTAAATTTAAGTTAAAACGTAAAAAGTGGATATCCCCTCTAAAATCATAAAAGCAAAGACTTCATTGTGACGTCGCGACCTCAGTGAATCAAGGCCAGCTTAAGTTGAGGCATATATGGTGTGACAAAGACAATCGTAAGAAAACGTAAACAGTACACTGGAAAGCGTAAAGGCAGCGGCCGAGAATCGGGCGGAGGATTAACTAGACGGAGAAGAATGATTTATTTCATATAATTATTTCTTGTACATAGAAGGAGTATTTAAATCACAGTTATTAAATTACATTGTTGCGGAGGTGAGATAAAGACGCTAAAACAGTGCGAAGCCAGTAACGCTAGAGGTCAACAACACTGTTACCATAGAAACCCCTGAGCTCTGAGGGTCTTTGAAGGCGATTGTCGTGTTCGATTATGTAACTCCACCAGAATTTCACGGAGAGAAAATTACGTGACCACCGGAAACCGAAAAATTGAACCGTCCGCAGACTCCGCGCTAACATCAAGCTAACAACGTATCGAACGCAAGGCCCTACAGAAGATAGCGTCACCACTCACCAGGCGATTTGTTTACTTTTTTGCACCGACCGTTGTGTGATGAATGTCTCTCCACCCACGTTCCGCTAGTAAAGCCCGCTAGTAGGTAACATACAGTTGCGTAATAGTGGGTCACTCACTGTTGCTAGTGCCGAGAGGCATTTTATGGCGCTTCTTTCGATACGACTAGCGATATTAAATTAATGTAAAACGATGAGTCTTGAAATAATAAATTGTATTTCAGATTCAAGTAGTTTTGAACGGAAAATATACCACATGTTATCGTTTCGTTCCATTATCATTAATATCGTTATCGTCATCATTAGCGTCATCATTGTAGATATGGTTTCAATGTTTACCTACGCCATCTAGAATCAGGGGTAGGGGTTGGGTTTTCCTGGTGCGATTTGACGTAGAATGAACTTTATACAACATTTAGCTATATCCTACCGAAACCAGGCTGATTGCCGCCCAAGCGTGTTTATCAGCACCTCGCCACATCTGTCTGTGTGTGAAGTTCAGCTGAGAAGAAAGTTTGAGAGGTGCTCTCTCAGTCAGGCGGCGGTCTGCTCCTGGTGAACAGCTCCACTGAGATGGTGACGAAGCTGCTGTTTCCCTCAGGCGGCGATATGATCCTGCTGGACAGCGACGCTGCAAAGGAGCACGAGATTGTGACGGAGCTGCGAGAGGGAAACATCACGGCAACATTCGTCGACCAGAACGGTCAACGTCTGGCGAAATGCGTGCTCTGCTGACGGCTCGTTTACGGAGTGACGTCACCAGTGATGCGATATGATTGGGCCGACAAATCAACCCAAAAAAGTTAAATTTTACACTCATATTTAAAAAAAGTCTGACAATTGGTATAGAGGGTAATCTCGAGCGCTTAAGCTAGTTGTGGCAATCTTATTTATAAGATCAAGGATCGCCATGAGTTACCTATAGCCTCGGGAGTTTTGGAGACGTCATGTAGTACGACTCACATGGAGCTTGTTAACGACCGGTGTGAGATAAATATTATTATATATCAATTTTAAATTCATAAAGCATGAATTTAATTTTTTTTCTTTTAATGGTTTTGGTTTGCAATTTGCTTCATAGCCCGTATTTTTACGATTTTTCAAACATTTAAAGCTCTTTTGTCCAAAACAGCATGACATGACGTCATTATCTCTATTAGTGGCAGGCTCCTGGCTACCCCTATTAGTAGCAGGGGGTAAAAAACGACCCCCCCCCCATCTAGATCTCGCGATCTACTCGTCCGATAATAAAACAAATTATACATTTAATTCCATACAAGATTAGCATACAAAATCTCATAATTTTTAATAGTTAATAACAGAGGAGAAAACAAGTACAGGTATTTTGTATTGACTATAGCTGTCAAGTTCAACGCGTAATTCCGCGGGGCGGTGGCGGTGCGGGCGGGGGCTGCCGCCCGTCTGGAGCGCCGGGGAGGTATCCAACAGTTCTCCCCGGCCGGTGCGGTAACCACAGGCCTCCCCGGAGCCGGGACGGTCTTCCCAACGTAGCGGGCACCGTTCCGGCTTGGCCAGGCGGGCCGCACAGAGGCACAACATGCTCGTTCGTATTGATGTGTATGTTATGATGTGTATGATGCGTATGTGTATAATATGTATGTGTATGTTCGTGGATGATCATATGGTTATGTGTTATGTTCGTGTGAATGATGCATGATAAAATAAAATAGCCCTTGAGTGGGACAAACTTTAAAAAAAACGTTCGTAGGCGTTATTTAAAATCCTAAAATGATCGGGGAGAGACTTACCCATAGGAAGATACATCCCCATCATTCCCCCACTTCCAACGCCCCTGACGTGAACGTATGAGCGTATGAGCAAATCTGAGCAATTACCAAACCATCTCTTGACGCTAAGCCACAGAACAGCGCACATTCTGAAACGTTTAATTTGGATACATTTAAAACACTAAACAATGTGTTAGCAGGCAGGTAAAATACATTTATCATACGAATATATTAAACTGGTTGAGGTGGTGTAGTGTAAACACAATCGGTCATAGTGTGAGCGAGCGATGAGGTCCAGCTCAGCTGCTGATGGACTCCTTTTAACGCCCCATCCCATGCGTAAACATTGCAGCTGGTCCGAGCTCTCAACATTCTCTTTAACCTCTTTACCGGAGATTGTCTTCTGCATTGATCAAACACTTACAGTCAGCAAGAAGGTTCAAAGGAGTGTCCCAGTTGCCACATTACCTCAGATCAGATTGGATCAGACCTCATGATCCTGTACATCTCCCTGTTACGTACATCCTCAGCCGTCGTGAGTGGAAAAACAGGTCATTACGCTCACCGGTTTGCCAACAGGCAATTAAACCGAGTGAGTTTACTAGCCGCTTGGCACTAGTTGTCCATAACCTTGCACGCGATTCTCCGTCGGTCGCCCGTCTGAAGTGTGCGGATGACCGGGATACTCCACCGTAGAGCTCATCAGCTGGCCAGAATACTGCACCGGAGAGCTCATCAGCTGGCCAGGATACTGCACCGGAGTGCTCGTCAACTGGCCAGGATACTGCACCGAAGAGCTCATCAGCTGGCCAGGATACTGCACCGCAGTGCTCATCAGCTGGCCAGGATACTGCACCGGAGAGCTCATCAGCTGGCCAGGATACTGCACCTGAGATCTCATCAGCTGGCCAGGATACTGCACCGGAGAGCTCATCAGTTGGCCAGGATACTGCACCGGAGAGCTCATCAGCTGGCCAGGATACTGCACCGGAGTGCTCATCAGCTGGCCAGGATACTGCACCGGAGAGCTCATCAGCTGGCCAGGATACTGCACCGGAGAGCTCATCAGCTGGTCAGAATACTGCACCGGAGAGCTCATCAACTGGCCAGGATACTGCACTGGAGGGCTCATCAGCTGGCGGCCGTCGGGGACGTCCAGCAGGCAGCGGTTCAGTTCGTGAGCACCCCCGCCGCGGCCGGCGGAGCCGACCTTCATCCCCGCCGCGTGCGATGGCCTCCGATAGAGCCGCTTGGAGAGGGAGAGAGAGGGGAGAGAGAGAGAGAGAGAGAGAGAGAGAGAGAGAGAGAGAGAGAGAGAGAGAGAGAGAGAGAGAAACAGAGAGAGAGAGGGAGGAGCTGTTTGTGTCGCCGATGCCGGGGCGGGACCCAGTGCGGCCGAGAGGACGGCAGAGACGAGGCGACAACATCCGTCCAGCCGGCACCTGGTCCCTCCTGCAATACCTCCTCTCCAGCCCAGCTGGACCATTTACTGCCCCTGTCACAGGGCCTCACAGGATCTGACGGTCCTTCCTGACCGTCACAGGATCTGACGGTCCTTCTGTTGGTCACAGGATCTGACAGCCCTCCTAACCATCGCAGGATCTGACAGCCTTCCTAACCTTCAGAGGATCTGACAGCGCTCCTCGCCGTCCGGGTCGGCGGCGGCTGCCAAGGCGCTGTAGTCTGTACACTGGCGGCTGCCGGTCCCACGCGGCTCACGAGAAAGCAGGTAGCGCGGCGCGTCGCGAAGCGCTGAGACACGCGCCACTGAGCACCGGCCGCGTCGGGCCGCGCCGTGCGGATTTCACCGCGGCGCGCGCGGCTCCGGCCCCTGCAGACTCGTCTCGTGGCGTCGGCTGCCGGCGGGCTGCTGCGGCGTGCTGCGGTGACCGGACAGCCCGGATGGCCTCGGGCGGTTTGCAGGCCGCAGCCGGGAGTGGCCATTTACGAGGCAGCGTGGGGCCGGCCGGCCGCTTACGTCACAACCAGTGAGGTAACTGTCGAAATGCGGGGTGCAGTGGGAGTACTGGGCGGTCTGCTACAGCTGGAGTTGAGTGGGCGGTTTTGTTCAGGCCCTGGAGTAGCACAGTCGAGTGTTTATATGCGATTTCGTCGCATATTTGGCACCCATTCAAAAGGTTTCCGTTATAAAGACGAGTGTCGGTATTATGTGCTATTGGAAATGTAATGAAAACTAACAAATACAAATGAAAGAGCTTACAACAATATCCAAATTGACAAAGTTAGTACGCTTTGTTACGGTCACCTTAACTAGCGAAAACGAAGTGCGATAGAAATGCGATAGAAAAATGCGGACATCGAAAAATCACGAGATGTGTCCGTTTAAGTATGATCAAATAAAATTAGAAAACAAATAAAATGAATATAGTTGCATGCACGAGTGACATTAATTATTCCTTCTTTTTATGAACGAGCCGAAGGCGAGCTCATAGACTGAATCTTTAATATCACAAGTGGCGGGCAGGGCATATTTCCTAGCTCGGACGGTCCGGGGGGATTGATACGACCCCCCTCCCGTTTCGCGCCTAAATTACGTAGAGTTTCGCGGAAAAACGAGTGCGTTGCTTGTAACGAGAGGAAGAAAATACTACCCTTTTTAAAGTTCGAGGTCAACAGGTGACCTCTGAGGTCAGGCCAAAGGTCAATTTTCCCCGAAATTCATCCTTTTTCAAGCATTACAGGACCGTATAGAGAAAACCATGCAACTTGTCACCACGAAACTTGCGTCTTGCACAGACGTATTTCTCGCTAAATTCTGCATGAAATAGGCTGAGTGCACTCTGTTTTTGTTAAATAGTTCGTTCATGTATTTTTCTCCAACGGAACAGCGTCACACTCCCGGCCGTGATCGGCGAATTCGTCGGGGTATCCTGGGTCATCCTAGGTCATGTCCTGGGTCAGTGACTTTTGAGTGCTGTCATAAATGGATATAGGCAATCAATAATTATGTTGGTGGATGCAAGGTCGAATACTTCAGATTCGTAGCTTAATAATTCCCTATAAATACGACACGTTTAACTAGAGGTAAACATGAGGTTATCCGAGGTCAGTGACCTGAGATGTTCCTGGAAAAGTTACGGAACAAAACCATAACTATATTTTATTCATATTCTGGCCTCACATACCTAAATAGATATGTTTCTTGTCCGCGGCATCACATAAAGTCACGATATGGAGGAATTAGTCGAAAATGGGTCCGAGGTTGTTTCTCTTATGACGTTATAACTGCATGACCTGACATGACCCGATCAATTTTTATCACCAGAAGATCCGCAAAGGATACCCCAGAGGCTACTGAAAGTTTCAGCTCGATGCGACTAACGGCTCGGCGGCTATCGCAGAAGAACCTCAGGGGAGTTGCACCAACCCCCTGCCCGGGCGAGGGTTAATTAATTATAGTGCATGTCCAGAGATTGGCTGTTTTGAAAACAAGTACATTCCAGAATTCAACACAGAATGATTTATCTGAGGCTCAGCTGTACATTATCACTTCCGGGTGTCAATTAACACTTTTGTTAATGTACGGCTCAAGTTAAGCACGTAGATAATGGAAAAACAGTATTCGGCCGTGCGCTTATGTTTTTTGTGATGTTGAAACTCAGCAACTATGTTGTTAACGTAAAAGAAACATGTTGTTTTAGAAAGAAAACATGCAAGGAGATTGATCAATACACCTGTGAGTGACATGGCAACATGGCTATCTTAGTAAAAAGCTAATGTAAAATGTCTTAGGTATATTCCCTTAAAGCTAAATAAATAAACAAAAGCCTCCTCTCAGTCTGCTGCAGATTTAAGCAGGAAAACGGGCCTGGTAACTGATTGCAATTGTATACTTTAAAATAGGGAGACGGATACAACTTGCATGCATCGCTGGTAGCTAGTAACATTCACTGGTTTCTATGTAAGTACGTGTGCTGGTTAGTTCCGGTACACGGGTTTCCACTAGGCAACGAACCGAGCCCTTGTTTGTCGAGCTGCGATATTTCCTTTCTTTCCCTCCCACGCCATCAACCTTGCAGCAAGGTTAAATGACGCTGGCAAACGGCAGAACGTGAGTAGACAGATGATTCTGCTAGAGAAACTGAGCGAAATGTTAATCTAAGCTTGTGAAATAATGTGTCCGGTTGGGATTGGGCAGTTATGTTATCGCTGATCGCTGAACATTAAGTAACGACAATTTTCTTGGGATTGGTCATTATTTTTGGTCGCATAAGCAGCGTTGATTGTTGGACAACGAAGTCAGCGTCCTAAAATACTATAAACTGGTAGCAGGAGCAGCTAAAGTAACCAAGTGTTGTTTACAGTGAGTGAAGTGCTCATCTACCAGATCGAAACGGATCATGGCCAAAAACACACCACGGCGACAGAAGAGCAAAAAGTAATGTTAAGACTTCAGAGTCGCAAACAGTTTGGAACATTGCCAGCGCAGGACCGGCAACATGACGCTGTAATCTCGCTACCTTCGTATAATACTAGAGAGCTTCCACTGGTTCTGGGAAAAATATTGAATATGGCTTTATATCTTATTTTGAAGTCAGTTTATAAGGCGACCCAGTAAAAACTAACAATACCCCATGCTACCTTATCAAATCCTTCCGATTTTCGTATGAAAACACGCTAAAATCTCCTAAAATGCACTGGAAAGTAAATAATGCGTAACTTCCAACATCATGATACAGTGAAACGACAAGAAAGCTTCATAAGCCGTCAAAAATTAATGATGGCCTCCAAGGTTCTGTTCAAATGGTGCTATCAGCATGCACCAGCTCTTTTGTCGAATTGCTATTGGCCAGCGCTAACCATAATTACTAGTGTTCAAACTTAAGGGCACCCATTCTAGTAGTGCAATCTCTCTGGAGTACACCAAAAAAATGGAGACCCAGACCCAGTAGAGCATTTGAAATATATGAGCAATTAGAGTGAGTCAGGATAAATAGAGTAGGAGCTTGACAAGAAAAATCGGCTCTATAAGCCAGTGTCAATAACTCCGAATGTTCAATGTGAGTAGACACACTCCCTTGGGCCTTGAAGTCAAATGGACGGAGCTTTCGGCCCACGGGCATTTACATTTTGCCAAACTATATGTAACACAATTTTCAATTCGGAGGTAGACATATGATATAACAAATACCACACTCAGGCCGAAATATTCAGGACCTCGATCAATGTTTGGTTTTCAACTCTCGACCTTCGGTCTCGGGCGAAAAATCCAACAGGAACCGCGGTTCTAAATACAGTATTTATCGGCCCCATTTGGTATTTTTATTACCGCCGGGCAGAAGATGTCCGATCAGCATCATTTTGGTCATTATTTTTGTGTACTTTCGTGACGCTGCAACTACAAGGAAATGAGCTTAATTGATTTAGATCAAATCATTTCTGATTTGATTTTAGCTTGTTCTGAACTTTTGTTTAAGTTTACATTATGAAAATATCCTTTTTTCTACGAAACCAAAATATTGGTACCTTACCCAATTTAGTGGACGTTTCAGTTTGAATCACGGAATGCTGATATCTGAATATATAGCTGAGCTTCCTGGTTTCGAATCGAGGGAAGAGGGTCCTGTTTCTTTTATCTTCCAATCAGGACAGACTGCTATTGATCCTTATAAGCCTAACATAGAGCAAGTACCCACGGCCATTTTTTAGGAAGTCCTGAGACAATGCACTGTTTTCCCTGCTCCCGGTGAACCTGTTCTTAAATGAAGCTGTTCTATTTCACAGAGCTACTAGCTCAGACTTTCTTCGCACCTTTGGCCTCGCACCTTCTGTTTGACGCCAATTAGACGCCAATTAATAACGGTTATCTTTTTGGTGACATTGCCGACTGGTTGAAGTTCATCAAGCCATCAATGGTAAATTTAAAAGTTGCTATGCATGGTTCATCGTTTAATATAAATCGTTTAGGGGACACTATAACAACATTGCCAAAGAATATCAAGATAAGCTAGTGGCGCAATTTGAGCGAGGCACAAGACATAATCTCCGAGAAGAGTATGGCGTAATTCTGACGTCGAGCGAAGTTCAAGAAAGGTTACCGTCTCTTTCCCTCCCATGTCTGTTGAGGCAGTTACGGTACTCCTGAACTCAATCCGTGCCATCGTCCATCATGGCCGCACGCAGGCCCAGATGCTGCGCGGCCGCGTGCGCCAGTTACGTCCCCGGTGCGCCAGTTACTCAGCGCATCTGTCGTCCGGCCGGCGCTGGCCGACTTGCCGGCGCGGCTGGGCGGCTGCCAGGGCGGCTGGGCGGC
>JARBER010090830.1:0-11504 GCA_030265075.1 Balanus glandula
GATTATAAATATATGCTCAGAAGAGTATCGGTTAAGGGCTCGCGGGTGTCAAGGGAATCGTTTTGGTTTTCAGTGATGGCATGCCCAATGGCAATGTCCCAACGGCGCCAAAGGTGGCGCGCGTGGGAGAGGCCGACCAATATGCCTTTGCAGCTACGGCTGACATTCGACACATGGTCGTCCCATGACAGGTTTTGATCGATTTGATGCCCATATTTTTTATTTCGTACACGGGTTTGAGGGCTGCGTCGCGGAAGGCGACCTGGAAACTTGGCAGACTGCGTAGGTTTTGGTTGGGTTTTGGCGGCTTCCGAAGGCGATACGCTGGGTTTTGGAAGTGTTGATTTTGAGACCGTTAGCGTTAAATCAAGTATCAAGAGTAATAAGAGGCGGGAGATGAGGTCTGGTAAATCAGCCTTTTTGCCCGTGATGAGGACCTGGGTGTCGTCCGCATACTGCACTACGCAGCCTTCAGCAAAGGACGACATGTCATTAGCGAAAATGCGGAACAACAACGGCCCAGGGCTGACCCTTGGAAGACACCCATAGTGTTAGCGAGAGGTCGAGAGGTCACAGTGCCTGAGGTAACGCTTTGGGTGTGACCGTGGAGGTAAGCATGAAACCAAGCGATGTCGTCTCCGTGCAACTGTAGTTTGTTTAGATACTCTACACATACACATTTATGACTCACATTTACTCTACTCTACTCTACACACATGCTCTACACATTTATGACAGCAAATTTCAGTGGGCACATGGTTTTAAATGTTGCACTGTCCAACATCGTCATCTTGCATGGCTGCGACGGACACATTTCTTCCCGCCCGCAGGCAGAGGCAGCGGTCGGTAGCTGTCGCCAACAGAGCCCCGTCTAATAAGGAATTCCAGCAGCGCGTCAGTAATGCAATGAGGCACGGAGCGTGCCGGATTCGGCTAAAGCGTTCCGACCACCTCCTGTTCACCCTCCTGAACTCTCCAGAAAACACCACCAAAGACTGCAGACCCACACCCCTGCCCGCCAAGCACATCTCCATCTTTTCAATCTCGCCCGTAATATTGCGACTTGGCAGTGCCGGCGGCGGCGGGCCGCGGAAACCCCATTATTTTCCGAACGGCGCGGCGCGCTCCTCGGGACAAGCCCTGAGGCGCCGTCACATTGCCGAGGCATCGATCGCGGCGGTTGCCCGTGGCAACGCGGCCGACTCCGCCCCCGGGCGGCGGTCTCTGTTGCTCGGCCGGCGGGGGCTGGCCGCCGGCGGAGTTCCACCAATGGGAGCGCGCCGCGGTGCCAGTCGACAGCCTCGGGAGGTGAGAGAGCCGGGCGCCGCCGCCGGCGGCCGGCAGCCTAATTCAATCAGGCGGCGCTGTTGGTGCCGTCAGCGCGCCCCCGGGTCACCGAGGGTCACCATGGCGTTCCTGATGAATGGCCATCACCACCACCCGCAGTACCACCACCCCCACTGGCAGGTAGGTCCCAGGCCCGCCTCAGGCGCCTGCCCTGCAGCAAGGTTGAGCGAGGCGATGTATGCACTGGCTCTGAAGTGTGTCCGCCGGGGCGTGGGGTCTGCCCCTGGCCGTGATGCCCGCGGGGGTTTGGCTAGGCCGCGATGCCCGCCGAGGCCCGGTGCCCGCGGGGGTTTGGTGTAGTGTCGTCTGCCTTGGGACCCCTGCGGGGTGCGAGGTGTGCTCTGCCTTGGGGCGCGGCCGCCAGAGCCGGCCGGTTTGATACAGGACTGGGCTGGTGTAGGTGGTTGACTGTAAGCGTGATCTATTCGTGCTTGTTTCTTGCTTCAGGGTGCTCGTCGAGGTTGTAGGTATGTGTTGTCTGATGTCATTTGGGACTATGCTTCAATAGCTTGTATTGCTTATTTCGCTTATAAACCCATTAACTACTATTCGAATTGCGGAAGCAGTTTTCGTCGTTTTCGTTTTCACCTGTGTCCCGTATAATCAAGGGCGGCGGATTCGTGGGGGCAGTGGGGGCAGCCACCCACACTGGCAAAATCTAGTGGAGGCAAAACTACCTTTTTGCCCTCACATCTTCCGAAGTCGAAAATGATAAATCCTTTGCCTTGTATAGGTATGGTAAAAATGATAAGCATTGCAAAAGTTAAAAATAAAATAATATGCTGCATGTGACAGCAACATATGCTAGCTTGTCATTGATGCAAAAGGTTGTAGGTATTTGTGAAGTGACGCAGCTTAAGTTCAATCAATATTGACGGGACTTGAAGCCATAAGCAGACGACCGATCGCTGTTTTTGGTTGTGGTCGAGTGTAGCATACGGCCGTGAAGTGCGTTGTGTGGTTTATAAAGAAGTTGGTTCTGTCAACATATTTGTAACGGGAAAGACTAAAGTTCAATTGATTGATCAGTGTCAATTAGTGAAAAGCGGCGTTATCCATCGTTGAACCATGGATGGATTCGTGAGAACTAGCGGCATTGGTGCCCCGCCCCTGGCGGCGCCAGGCAACTTTCTGAGAGAACTTTGCAAGTCTTAAGTTTTATTTTAAAAGAAAACAAAGCTCAAATATAATCCCAGGAAACGCATTTATGCAAACTTAGTTCGACTTTGTGGAAACATTGCGCTCGGTGCGTTATATAATTACTAAAATGGTACGAGTCGAGAGAGGTTATGAGTCTTGCCAACTTTGGCTTGCTGAACATGATATCTGGTCTAAAGATGGCAATATTTCCGGATGCAAAAGGAAGCAGCCGTCACTCACGCCTCGAGGGACGCTTCTGTACTCGAGAGTGGCGCCTCCGGTGTCCAGACATCCAGGAGAGGAGCTCTTAATCGTAGAACCCTCTTCTCTCGCATGTCCATGAAGTTTGCCTCGGGATCGAATTATATTCAGCTTCGATTGGTGATTCCTTTGAAAATATGACAACTGATCAATTAGAGCATGTTGCTCACGAAAATTGCATATATTTTGACAATTGACGCGATTTTAAATTTAGCTAATGCCTCATGGCTTTTGATTGATTAGATCAGACAATCACTTTGGGACGTTTTGCTCAATGTTATTTGTCACGAGCGAGGTTGCGAAGGCCGTGGATCATACAGGGAGTCTAGAGAAAAGAAACTCTGGATTTTTGCTCGCATTTTAATATGCGCATTCTAATCTTTGTCAAACTTGGCATGTTTATAGCTGGAAACATGGCAAAACTGATGAAATCATCATTTATTCATTTGATGTTTTCTGATATCGAAAAATAATTTAGTGCGGAAGCTTATGTTTTAGAAGCCTCTATACAACTGTCAACAATATTAAACGTCAATTTCAACGCCTGCCAACCTGCCTAAATATGCATTGCACAGCTTTGTGATACAAATTTGTTTAAAGACAGAACATTTCCAAGCAATGTGTTTCCTGTTTCATTGTTCTATGTCCAATAGTTTCCATGCATCGATGTAAATATTGAACAACGTTCTAAAACTATAATTTAATTATGTTAAGAGACATAACTCTCCACGTAAAACGTGTTTCGCTCTAAGCAACATCTAATGCGCCAGTCCCATTGCTTCTCTATCGGTATGTATTTATTGCATACCGCTACACATCTTGGTTGCTGAACTATCGGCCCCGTTTTTGCACGAAGTTTCCCTGTTCTTCGTGATTTCTTAATTTTTCGTTTTATATATGCAAACGAATGGCGCACGCGTACACGCGCCGACGCGTCAGTGGTATTGGGTCCAAAAGTTAATACGCCCTGTTGAATCAAATGACTCATATACCGTGAAAACAACCATGATCGTACCCCAATTAGTGGCGTCACGGGAAAGAATACCAGAAACGGTTTCGGACGTCACACCGACGGCGGCGGGGTTATTGTAGGTATATTCCGTAGGAGACTGCTGTGGCTGTTAGAGGAAGCGTCCATGCCAACATCATACATTATTTGTTTTGCCATGAGCCTGGAAATGTAAGCATATGCGACTTTTTGATACTGAATGTTAATTACCCAACTTATAAAGCAAAACCGCAATATCTTTTTACTGGACACTCTGTATCAATCTGATGATTCCAATAACATAAAAAGTCCCCCCAAAATGTACACGCCGGTTCGCGGCGTCACAACGAAACCCATCCTCGTAACGTCAACGAACCCATCCTCATAGATTTCCGTTCGTCATAACACTGAACTGTATTAAGAACATATTGAGCTTCTTATCCTCCTCAAAGTACAAAGCCCATCGCCTATATTTCTGTTTTTTTTTAGGCATATCCTTGAAATTTTCGCGCCCCTTCGCGGCGCTAGATAGCAAATACCTGCTATATATATTTATAATATGTTACAATTGCATGTTATCTTAACTTAATTTCCGGGCTCTGGCAACCCTGATAGATCGTCACTGTAAATAATGATGCGTATCATCAACATTCTATTCATTTTCCTTGAAATCCTTAAAACGATGTGTTTATGCTATATGACTTTGTGAACGGAATTTATCGAATTATTCCCCCCACCTGCCAAAATCAAATCCGCCACCTCTGCATATAATGTCCTCACTCTCAAATCTCTGATTTATACACAATTGTAAAAGGTATGTTAGCCTACATTGTAGCAGAGAAACAGCAGTGCATGTCAGGTTTACAATAAGGAAAGGGAGAACTATTTATTTCGTGTAATACCCAAATGATAAAGCAAAATTGTTTCGAGAAACCAACCATATTTAGCCGCTATGTTTTGTTTTCTTTTACAATAACCAATATATGTAGATTATCAGACATGATATTTTGTTCACAATCGATGACAATTCATTTTTTTTACTTGACAGACAATTTTAAGTTTTTTACTTGATTGTCATCGATTGTGAATAAAATAACCAATACCTACACAAAAACGAAATTCGATAGGTTTTTGAGACTTCGTAAAATTTCCGAAAATTAAGCAACCTTAACCAGTAAAGCGCCTTTTCGGGCGATGACTCAGCGAACACGCTCTGTGTTATTACGAGCGAGCGCGAAACGCTCACTCGTCTTTTCGTGGTAAAAGGGAAAAATCGGAATATGAGCGGCCCGACCCAACCCGGCCCAGTCCATCCCATTGCAACACTTTGGAGAAGGTAATATCTTTGTAACCATACCTTTGATTGACAAGCGCTCTGCTTTGCTGAGCAGCCACATCCAGCGTACTCTGATTGAGACCAGTGCTGAGTGCTGACCCATGTGGATGAGTGATGACTACCACTGCGCGTGGCATGTGCCGCGTGGGGGTGATGAATTTTTTTCCACAAAAACTTCACAATGTCTGGGCCGACTGTGTTCAAAGTTGGTGTGTGTGTATAGGAATACCTTAAATGTGACTTTTCCACCACTCAGAGGTGGGGTAACTCTGCACGGTCTCTGTACACACCCTCTTTCTTTATCTTAGGTACGGCTGAGCCGATTGTGTTCAAATTTGATGCGTTGTTAGGGGCTTCTCAGCCGACGCTTTTCCAAACGTAATTTGTGTTTGCCGCTGCACGTGTGCTCGTGCACAACCTTATTTTATATCTCAGAAACGGCAGAGCCGATTGTGCTAAAAGCTGGTGTGTGATTAAGTACCTGTCAGCCAACGCTTTTCCAAAAGTCATGGGTGATGTGCCTCTGCACGTGCGCACGTGCACACCCCTATTCTATGTATCAATCAGTGACGGCTGAGTCCATTGTGTTATATTTTGGTATGTAGTTATGAGCCTCTCAGTGGCCAATTTACCCCAAGTTCGGTGCGGGGTGCCCCTGCACGTGCGCACGTGCCAACTCATTTTGTAACTCGGAAACTGCTTGCCTGATTGAGTCCAAATTCGCCATACATTTCATTCGTACCCGCTGGTTGGTCGCCATCCATGGGGTTTTACTGGTTTGTGTCATGCATTGTACCTAACTTCGTACATTGAAGGGCTCTTCACACCAAATGCAGACTCCACGTACGCGTGTGTTTTGTGTGCGTACTTCGCGTTCTCAATAGTTTACGATACCTTTTGGTGTGCGTTTTCGATGCGTTTTCGCTCTGAAAAAGCATAGCAAATGAGTGAGGACGTGGAGTCCACACCCGTTGTGAAGGCTTCACAAGTGAAAGTGTAACGTCCATGTGCATATTTGTGCTCAAAACAAAATTGCTGTAGTGCATAGCTAACCAAAGGCAAACACCCAATATCAATGGAGACAGTGTTTGCAAAGTTATAATCTTCTTAAAAACGTAAGTACGGCCGGGTCAGGCCGTGCCTTCTTGTGACCGGTCTTTACCTTCAACGCTATATTCCCTGTCTTAATGTTCTCTGTCTTTCTGGAGCCGTTGGCCTGCTTTTAATATCCTGTTAAACCCGGTATACTCGTGTATCGCCCGCCGTGGAGTAACCATACCATATTAGCATAGATCTCCACTATCTGTTGTTTTTGCCTGGCCGCACGCTGCTACCCTCGTTACGCGCCCAGCTCGCACCGTGCAATTGTCTGCGTGGTAATTCAAGCTGAGTCTGTCAGAGCCCACAACACGCTGTTAGAACCCTCAGGTTGCCGTCAGAGCCCTCAGCCCATTGTAAAAGCCCTCAGCCCACTATCAGAGCCCTCATTCCAATGTCAGAGCTCTCAGCTCACTGCAAGAGCCTACATTCCACTCTCAGAACCTTGAGGTTATCATTCCACTGTCAGAGCCCACAGCCCGTTTTCAGAACCCTTATTAGCCCACTATCAGAGCCATCAACCCACTGTTAGAGGTCCCAGTTCAATGTCAGAGCTGCCAGTCCAATGTCAAAACCCTCAGCTCACTATCATAGCTGAAGCTCTCATTCTAATGTCAGAACCCCCAGCTCACTGTCAGAGCTCCCACTCCAATATCAGTGCCCTCAGATCGCTGTTTGAGCTGTCACTTCCCTGTTCAGAGACCCCATCGGGCTGTCAGAGCTTCAAACGGAATCTGAAGTCTTATCGGCTAAGATACAACAGAAGCGCTACCGGCGAAAACTAGTCTAAAGGCCTTTTGATGCAGGCCCGCTACTTGTGTTGTTGTGATTGGGAGACCACACATTTCTGCAATGCTGCATGTATTGAAATAGATCCATTGCTGTATACATTAGTTTGGTGGACCAATCTAGTCGATGTTTTATCGATTTATTTTTAGTGTTAAGTCACATTAACACGCGCCCTGAAGGGTCTTTGAAAACTAAACGCGGGGGGATTTCACCTTCCCCCTCATCTTATCTAGCACACGCTATATAGTGAGAAGCGGAAAGCGGCGTTAAATATATTGTCGCAAGGTCTTTCAAAAGTGTTTCAGTTTTTGTTATGTCAGGTTAATATTGAGGTCACTAGAGATTAAAGAAGGCCACATTTTCCGTTATGATTTACATCGTTTCATAGATATCCATGCATCTCAAGAAATTATTTTAGCTATAAACAAACGGCAAAAAAAAAGAATCGACAGCTATTGAAATTCGCTAAAAGTAATCGGATCTCAGATTTAACCTCGGTTCAATAGTTTGGGGTTGAGAGGTCGAAAACTTAACATTTCCTTTTTTAGCCGAAATGTTTTTCACTAGTAGCTTTTTATAATAAAGAAAACGTAATATGGCTTATACCATCTTTTTTAACTTTTCATTTTCCGTAACCACAATCCGCATTCAAAGGTAAAAACGCCGGGGGCATGAACCATGTCTGGTGTTAAGTGTGTAATTTTACCCATCATGTGTGCGATGGTCGTATTTGTAAAACACACTTCTGTGCCATATCTTTTCAGCCAAGTAAATTAAATCCCCGAGGCACGGCTCGTGCGCTGCGTTCGGCGTGTCACGTGTCACGTACCGCGGCGGTCAACACCTGTCGAGCGCCGCGTGAGCCGCATGTCCCACGTGACCCACTTGACCCACGTGACTCATGACCACACGTTCACATGTCTGCTGCTGCCGCGTGGGACGGCGATGGCTCGGCCCGCGTCACGTGACCGACGAGCTCGTGGCAGTGCTCTCCTCTGGCGGAGAAGTTCTTCGGACGGGGGTGTACTCACTGAGATGAGTGTTCTGGATATTCGATAGTCATAAAGGCTTGCTGACATGCCGAAGAAGATAGTTCAGTCCAGTGAGAGAGGCCTGGGGCCCCGATACTGTTATTTGATGATTTTTACAATGTGCAATCTGCATTATATAACGTACCATGTATGCACATCCATGCCTACATGTTTATTCGAGACGGTCAACGTAAACCAATCAGAAACTCCCGCAGTGCGTAGGTGGATAACTGCATTAATGGTGCTCCTGGAATTGAATTCTGTAGAGGCTGGCCGCCTAGACTAGATCTAGCGGTTACAGCAGAAAGTCGATATGGCCAATGCTCTTTCCAAAACGTCTAAAATCGATCCAAAATTGACACTGTTCCTGATAGCAGAGAAAAGCTAATCACCTTTTATTAAGGGAAGTTTGCACTACATCAGGCATCAATGCATAATTCAGCGAAATTTTTTGAGTTTTCAGAATTGTGTGACTATTCTGGAACACCACGCTCCCCGCGCTACGATCCACGCTCTCCGCACCACGAGCCACACTCCCGCGCCACGAGACACACTCTCCACGCCACGAGTCACACTCTCCACGTCACGAGCCACACTCTCCGCGCCACGAGTCACACTCCCGCGCCACAAACCACACTACCGCGCCACGAGTCACACTCCCACGCCACGAGTCACACTCCCGCGCCACAAACCACACTACCGCGCCACGAGCCACGCTCCTCGCGCCACAAACCACACTCCCCGCGCCACGCCGCCGAGCCGTCCAATCAATGGGTCGTGGCCAAACAGGATCACAAGGCTCTCCACTGTCGGATTACATCCCCTCCCCACGCCGCCCTCCACCCCTCCGACCCCATCTCGGCCAGCCGCGGCCGCCTCCCGACGCCGCGCAGACCCGCGTCGAGCCAAATCGGGTTTGTAATGATCTGCTGTCGGGAGTGCGACGGCGACGAGTGACCCTGAGCGAGCAGGGAGCGGGAGCCAGCCGGCAGCCTGATAGGCAGGGCTCTTCATGGGACATATTTTTAGCCTCCATCCCATTGCATCCCATTCAGCCAGATCCATACCCATTTCATTCCTTACTCATATTTAATTGGGTTCCCATTTCCACACATTTCCACCACATTCAGCATATTCAACTGTTTTAAAGTTAAAAAATGATACGGTCTGTCTTATTTCAATCCAAATCCATTCCATTTCATGAGTTCCCCAAAAGTTTGTCGCATTTCCATTCCATTTCCATATCAACATGGAATTTCCATTCCATGAAGGGCTCTACTGGTAGGAGATGAGAGCGTCAGGCCACAGCAGTGTGGTGTGTGACTGTGGGATGTAGTGGGGGTAGCTCACACTACCTGCTCGTCACGCGGAAGAAGAATGTCATGGGGCAAATGATGCGTAGATGACGGCAGAACGAGCAGTTCGATGGCAAGACACTGCGCAGACTCAACAGAAGGGGCTAATATTCGAGCTTTTTGTTTAAAATGGGTTTGTTCTCGCTTCCCACAAACCAAAAGGACAAAAGGGCAAATAAGAAAACAGCTTAAGCACAGCCCTAACCAATGTTCTTATATCTTGATTATCTTGACTTCTACCTGACCACATCGTGCGGCTATTTAACGTGGTCACTGGTCAGTGCAGAGCTGTTATTACTCCTCTTCCCCCTTTCCACCGCTACCTCTGCAGTCTCCTCCTTCTCTGGTTGATCCTTGTGCTTGGTGCTGTCCTGATTTAAAGACGCTTTCGTTAACCGACCACCCGGCACCCAATCATCCCAATCATCGGAATCATCCACATCGCGCCAGAAGCGTGCGGCATTTCCGTCCGTCTTCGACTCCAGTATACCACGAAGCACACTGTCCGGGAACACCTCCAATGATTTACCTTTGTGCTGCTCTCTAGCGCCATTAACCCTATTCCCTGCTGGCGGCCAGAATTAGGTACATTAACCTGCGTATAAATGACTAGATTCTGTCCCCGCTCTCCGGATGTGTCAAAATCTGCTCGGCCGACTTGATGGGAATACATCATTTGATTCGGTATGAAAAAACAAGTTCTGGCACACGAAATTCACTTTTTGGTAGAAAAATATGGGCTAGGGGAAATATGGATATTTTTGCGTTTTTAGTATTACTGTGGACAAATGGGCATGCATCGAACGTTTTAAGCTTAAAATATTCTGTTCATTATTTAAAAAGACAAAAACAAAAATAAGCAAATGTAGGTGTATTCAGGGCTTATAAAATAATAATTTTTCGAATAGGAAATACGTGCTTCTCTTGGTTGTTTGGGACGATATGAAATTAGTATGTGGCAATATTTGCTGTTACTTATTAGTCATTATATATTGCTCACAGGCAGTATTTGCTAATAACTAGGCACACCATGCACGCACATTGTACATAGCGATTTTATTATTTTTGCATGACTATCTAGCTTATTTGAGGACGCTAGCGTCCCCAAAAATTGTGATTACCTGACCGTGCCTCTGTACTAAAATATGTACACTTCTAGTATGTATGATGTATTTGTAATGAACAATAAACAGTGAACTGGTCAAAGTATATACTTGTAATGATTTCGAGGAAATCTGAACTGCTTTTACCGAGGAAAGTTAGTAGTAGAATGCTGTCAACGCAAATGCAGGCGAAATCTGATGGATGTTTTGCTCTATTTCGGACGTTCTTGAATTTACCTCCCCAAACGAACTATCAATGCTGTTCTGTTTTTGTCCTATTTTCCTGGTGCCTTTCACCACTGTCCAGCCAGGTGAGTTGTGTCGACTTCTCCGCTGCTGGAATGGTGTCGAACGCAGCCTAAGACGCTACAGGCGCTCATGCAGAGCCTCCGCGCAGGGCTAGTTGGGTGCGCGGAATGCTGAGATGAGCATATGATTGCACATAATTGGCGTGTAGTATGCAAGGACGTGCTCGCCATGGACTGAGTGGAATATTTGCATTGCAATGCCGTGTCCTGGCTGACTTCAGACGGCTAGGGCACCCTGACGCAGCGGCATTTTGCTCGTTTGAAAACAGAACTGTCGGAAGTGGAGAGATGAGGAGTTTTGTCTCTAAGTGGATGCAAACAAATGGGAGATGCTACTGGAAGTGAATGGTGATGATGCTGTGATGATGATGATAGTAGGGGAAATGGTGCTGTAAATAATTGCAGCTTGATGCATCATTTTCAACGCAGTGTCATTGGGCTGGCCGGCGACGCGGTGGGTATAACACAGTAGATGTTGAGAGCCACAGGAAACATCCTCATACCAGTAGATCAGGTTGCGAATGCATATGCAGGTTTGCCTCTGTGCACTGCAGGCCTGTTAGTTACCAGTGTCGACAATAGTTGATTCTTTATTGCGGCTAAGCCTGGTCATCGCATGGAGCTTTGTCATCGATGCAGTATTATGAATCTGTGTTAACCCGGAGAGGGGGGGGGGTCTAAAGTTCATATGGTAGCACGATGTACATTTTTTTACTAGGCTTACATGTAAAAAAGACTTTTTTCGGGC
>JARBER010091052.1:0-17458 GCA_030265075.1 Balanus glandula
ACGTCACAGATCAGGTCAAATGTCAAATTCTAGTTTCTCGAGTTGACGGGCCATGCTTTGCATTCAAAGTCTTTGATATTTAATTTTATTAAACGAAAACCTCTCACAGGTATATAATTCATATTCCAAATAACCTGAAGTAGAATTTAAGGTCAAGGTCAAGGTCAGGTCACAAAAGGTCACCATTTTCAAGATATCATTGTAACTCATGCGGCACATGTTTTATGATCATTTTTACATGTAGAATTCGATACAAGTACTCATTTTTGCATTCTAACCCCCCATAAAATGACACTTAGGCGACATTCAGGTCAAAATCGGGTCATTTGAGGTCAAATTCTGAAATCAGCTAAATTTAATGAACGTTAGATGTTTCTATGCTGTTTTTGCCTCAGAAGTACAGTACTGGCATTTATTTGTCCGTATCTTTAAAAAAACGTGATTTAAAAAAATGACGTCATTAGTCACTTTCACTCAGGGAGCTATAGCTCAGTCAAAATCAAAGATATTGCTTTGAACTTTGGTTTGTGTGCTTTCCATGCGTAGTTCTATTACATATATTTCGTTTTTAAATATATTGAGGAAAAAAAATTGAAAAACGTTTTTTTTAAATCGTTTTTTGTATTTTAGAAGTCAAAAAGTCAAAATTGTGAAAATCCGAGATAGCCATCTTGTAGTGAATCTCATTTCCTATCTTCTGGCTTTTTCGGTTTGCGGATTGCTTTTACACGCGATTTTTTATAATTTGTCAAACATTTATAATTTTTTTCAACCAAAGTGGCATGACATGACATGACATGATGCATGATCATCAAAACGCCATTTTCTTCACAAATTCTCAATCGATTTTATCAAAAATTCTCACAATACGTCAAATTGATGCAGTATAAGGTATAGTAAGTTTTATGTCGATATCTTGAACGGTTTTTGAGTAATTGACGAAATCCGGGAGGGGGTAAAATTTACCACCCCTGCGCCGCGTGGGTTAAATCTTACGTGCCCGACATACCTGGTCTTCAGCGGACACGGTCGGCCCCGCTCACTGACGTCTCCTGACCTTGAATGCGACCTCTCCCACCGCCTACAGGCCATTTTAGTGAAGAGCAAATAGCGAGCACAGAAGCGACTCGAACCCGGGCTACCACTACCAGGATAATTTTTCACCAGCGTGTTTCTCTCGTAAAGGTGGTAATAAAAAAACACTTTGACTTATTTGGTGCGTTTCCAAAAATTGGTCTCGGGTCAAGGTCAAGGTTAAGATCACCGAAAAAGGTTACGTTGCTTATGAAAAGAAATTCATCGTTGATACAAACACGATAGAACCAGTTTCAAGTCTCTAATATATCCCTGTCACATGTTATTGGCAAAAAAAAATATACTTGACCTTGAATGAACTTCCTAAAGGTCACTGACCAAAAAACTCACACGATTAATCGAAAATGGTCTAATATGACATGTCACTTAAATAATTGGACTGATATCATAGATAACAATTCCGTTTTTTCGCCATATGCTTTTGATGGAAGGTCAAGCATTTGACCTGACCTCCAAAATTGTGAAATTTGAAGGTAGACTTTAAAAAAACATTTATTTCCTAACAGCTATCTGAGTTGTCTAATGATTCGCTTCAAAACTCTAATCTTCACAGTTCACAAGTGATATTTTTTTGTAAAAATTGCCGAGCACGAACATTGCCCCCTAAAATCGCCCCTGGACCCCCTTCTAAATAATTGTTTTTCTTTTTTACCATTTGATGCACAATGATATTTTGTGAAAAGTATTCCGAAATTCACGACCGTAAGTCGATTGTGTAATGCATGAACATGTGCATGAAAAACATCGGGACCGATTTGTCCCCCCCCCCCCTCCCCCGACACTTATACGGTAAATGTTTGTTAAATAACTATTGGTGGGAATAGGTTTGTTACTCCGTTACCTGAAGTCCGTTACTTTGTAAAATTGAGTGTTATCAACGTAAGCGAAGGTTCAAAGGCGCAAGGCAAGGTCGTTTGAATTAGCTTTTTCCGTAACGGGCAAAAGCTTACGAAGTTATTAACTACACAAATAGTTTGCGTTATTCTATTCGTTTTCTTAAAGGAAACAGGCCTACTTCCGAAAATTTATCAGAAAACAAACTGATTATATTGTTTAATACAGCTAATTTTTCTGTTTTCAAAAATGGCAAAAACTGTTGCTAATAAAAAGTTGTTAATTAGTTTAAATTGTTAAAGATGTTAACTGTCATTTTACCAAAAACTATATACATACCCTCTGACTCAGAGTTCAAATAAAGCGCATGCTGCTTAGCCAATCAGAACTATGCTGTGGTCTGCATGCTAGCACGCGATAGATGCGCCAAACTCTAGCTGCAAGCTGATTGGCTGATTCTGATTGGTCAATTGTGGTCTGATTGTATTACCTCTGCATGCAGGTGTGCTATGGAAATAATCATTTGCATCCTTTGCTCTGGGTTTTGGATTTATTTTACCAAAATTGAAATATCTTCGGGAAGATTGCATTTTCAGCCGAAAGCTTATAGACTAGAGGTTTCTCGTTACGGGCTACAAAACTGCTATCTCAGTTCAAAACTAATGCTGAAGGTGGTGTGTTTCCTTTAAGCATAATATATAGGTAGGTACAGGTCTCCAACTACTTAGTGGTAGGTTTGATAAAGCCGACCCAGTTTTTTTGCGTGCAGAGATATGGTTTATTTTTTTATTTTTTATCATATCCGTACGTACATTTGCAATGCGTCTAAAGAGGGACCTTAGCGCATGCCTACCAGATTTTTGATTTATTAAGGACATTTTCGGGCATCAGATGCTACTGGGGATTGTTTACCCTGCGAACGCCACTGATGTAAGATGTCACCATCCTCGGAATGCAGATGGCGACACATGCATTTAACTCACAATCATCCAATGAGAGGAAAGGAACCCACGTAGAGACTATCACACAGTAAAAGTAAACACAGTGTCGCGCCGGTCATGCCTTCAGGCATGGAGGTCAGAGGTCACAGCTGTGAGGTACTGGAACAGACTGGACGTAGGTGGGGCTGCGTAGGCGTCGGTCCGGACCAGACGGCGCGATGTGGGCAGCGTAGCCGCCTGTGCACAGGCAGCTGCCACGTCTATACCGAGCTCTGCAGGTGACTGGGCCGGGAAATATCGCAGGAAGGGGATCAGATCGTGTTAACATTTGATTCATAGCAAACAACAATAATAGATATGATGATAAGGCATATATGGGTGTGATCGCCTGCTCTCACTGCTCTCTGCCTCCGCCACTGCACTGTGCGGCGCTGCATCCGTGCTGCACGGCGCAGCCTCAGTGCTGTGCGGGACAGCATCCGTGCTGTGCGGTACAGCATCCGTGCTGCACGGCGCAGCGTCAGTGCTGTGCGGCACAGCATCCGTGCTGTGCGGGACAGCATCCGTGCTGTGCGGCGCAGCCTCAGTGCTGTGCGGCGCAGCCTCAGTGCTGTGCGGCACAGCATCCGTGCTGTGCGGTGCAGCATCCGTGCTGTGCGGTGCAGCATCCGTGCTGCACGGCGCAGCGTCAGTGCTGTGCGGGACAGCATCTGTTGCTGTGCGGTGCAGCCTCAGTGCTGTGCAGCACAGCATCCGTGCTGCACGGCGCAGCCTCAGTGCTGTGCGGCACAGCATCCGTGCTGTGCGGTGCAGCCTCAGTGCTGTGCGGCGCAGCCTCAGTGCTGTGCGGCGCAGCCTCAGTGCTGTGCGGGACAGCATCCCCGACCGACTGGCAACATCTGACGGCGGCGATCCGCGGCCCCCTCCTCTGACGTCAACTCATTGTTTGTACCGCAGGCCCTCGGTGGTGGTAGCCAAGCCTCCATGGTCCCCTCGGTGTCACCGACCCAAACGCGCGGTGCTAGAACACGGTAAAGCGCATATAAACAGCTAAAATAGAGGATAAGAGGATGTGTCAAAAACTGTTTCACCAGTAGAGCCTGTGAGCGAATCGTTGCTAAAGTTTACTTTGAACACGCAGCACTCGCTTTGTGTCACGTCTCACAGCGTGTGATATGTCGCCGGAAAATTATCCGTAAGCTCTATCGGTGTGCATTTTGCTGCTCAATATTTACAGAACGTGGAAAGCGAAATATTCAGGGAATTATCCTTTTGGGTATCTCTTTGGGCTCCGCTAGTGCAGGTAACCCGACCCGATGCCAACTATTCTGTATAAAACAGAATAGTGATCGCTTAAAATGTTGCCGTTGTTTCGCACCAAACGTTTCATTTACCGGTGTTTCCTATGTTGTTGCATCAAGAAGCATAGTCACGATTCTCACCCTTCGTTGACTAAGGTCTCAGTCGATCTTTAATGACTGGAGAGAAATAACGAACCTAGTTATTCCCCGCGCGCGCCAATAGTTATACGGATAGTACACGATTTAATTAACCTTATTAATATCAGGGGTTAAAACGGTCCACCTGAGGATTCTGCTCCTGTTCCCAAAACGAGCAAAGCTTCAGTTATGAAACTTTTGAATTTGTACTAAATATTCGTTGCGCTCATTTGGGAAAGTTATAATATAAATAAACTGTTATGAATAATTTCTTCTGATAAGATCTAAAAGTTTATTTGGAGCCAACGTTTGTTTTCTTAAAATTATTTGATTGAAATCAGGTTTAATAATAATGCTATGTTATTGACATTACACATTTTGACAGCAACCTTGATACAAAATATGAATGTTCACAGATGCTCTATGTACATTCAACGATGCAATCATTTATTTTAGTACGTAGTGATGACGTATTTTCAAACTTATATGATGGCATCAAAACCAACTTACAACTAAGGTATATTCAGCACTGTGGACGAAATTCACAAAACGGACTTTAGATTCAGATTCAGGTGCGACTGCTTTGTAACATATCGAATTGAACGATAAAGTGACAGAAGCATTTTAACAAAAAAATTCGAGTACAAGTCCATGAAAGCTTCTTAATTATCAAATATTTATGCATTTGCGTTAGTTTTGTTGGCGTTAATTTCTCAATGACATGCCTTTTCGTGAGATGTGTTTTTGAATGTTTGTAATAAAGAGGACCAATCCAAGTCCTTCCTTGGCACATTTGTTTGCTAAAACATTGTGTTGTGCTTGTTGAGTAAAATTTGTGATAGCAAAAGATTCGCTAAGGCGAGTAGAACCGCAATATGTTGCAAAGATATATCACGTACGGGGCTGGGCTTATCTCTCAGCTCACAATGAGCTTCACTCCCCTTACTTTGTATAACGTTCTTACATACAGGGTCCGGCAAAAGTGTTTGCTTCGACCTCTTACTACACTTATCCGGCGCCCTCCCGCTGTTGCCCATACCAATCGCGCTCCTGGTTGCGCCTCTATATTGTAGTATCATTGTCTGCGGGGCATGGGGTCGCAAGCCGACCCCGGGTCAGGGACTGCCGACATTGCCACATAGACGTAAGCCACAGCCGCAAAATGAAGGTCAGAAACTTCAATCTCAGGGAGCGCTTTCATCGCTTGACCAAGGCCCAGCGGTGGTGCGAGGACAGCCTGCCGAACTTCTGGGGCCGAAGGAGGTGGGGCCTGGGAACAGCCCAGATCTAAATCTGATCAAAGAACTCTGGGCCATCGTCCAGCGGGACCTGGACAAACAGATGCCGCGACAAGCCTGAAACATCTGCAAGCGCAGCTCCAGCGGGCGTTTTCAAAGATTACATTTCTGTGCTGCAGTACCTAGTGCCCAGTATGCCAAACCTTATCCGCACATGTATCCGCGTTCCTGGAGAATAACTGATAAAAAATATCTGCGCTTTTAATATTGTTCTAGTAATGTAATTTATTGAGCACGTTTTTGGGAGGCAAAAACTTATGCCTGACCCGAACCCTGCCCGCAACACAGCTGTCCCCTATTTCCGGTCATCACAAACGGCCACTCGAATGATTGACCTACCTCACTGCAATGTCCCGTACACCAATCTCGAGTGTTGCCTCTTCACGGCCGTGACTTCGTTCTCCCTCTCAGCCCCTCAGTCCCAACCACCACAATGCCACTCCACACTCCACTCCGCACTGGACACTCAAATGTTTACACTCCTCAGTCTTACTCCGCACTCCATACTAGTCCACACTCCACACTAGTCCACACTCCACACTAGTCCGCACTCCACACTAGTCCACACCGCACTGCCCGGCTCGTTCACGTGCCGCGCGCACTTCCACCGCTCGCAGCCCCCGTCGCACTCCCACGACAATCCGCGGCCGCTCTCGGCTGTCTGTAGCGCCCGCTATCTGTCCACGGTCCGGTCACGGGTGGCGGTGGGCGGCTCGGAGCGCCGCCGGCGCCGGCGCCACACTAAAGCCAGCCAGGTGTCCCGGCCGGGCGCCGCGAGCCCACCCTATCGGCGTCGGCGGCCGACGCGGCGCGGCGGCGGCGGCGGCGGCGCGCAGCCCGCGCTGTTGACCGGCGACTGATAGCAGCTCACGCACGGCGCCAACGCCACGGCACGGCGCCCGGGGCAGCGGCTGTCCGGCGGGCAGAGTTCGCCACGGAAGCCCAACCTCCAGCCCTACCCGAGCCCGGGACCGACTTGTTGAACACAAAGCTCAGGCCTGGACCAGGCCCGTTCAAGTAATGAATTTTATGCCCATGCCTGGTCCGGCCTGTTCAGATTCAGCACATCAATATTTAAACATTTACACGTTATTTGCATTCGATATCCTATAATAGTTATGTACTTGCAAATGATACATATGAAAATATAAACCAACTAGGCAAACAAAAACCACAACCAGAACAACAGCTTGTCTTGCTGAAAAGTGCAACTGCGCACTTCTCAGCCCATGCCCGCCCAGGGCCCGGCCCCGAAAATTTTCGTAATGTTGAGGTCCAGCCCGGTCCCATGGGTGTGGGCCTGCCCCTGGATAGGCCCGGCCCGTGGGAACTCTGCCGGCGGGATAGGTAAGGGGGGGTAAGCAGTGCAGCGGCGGGGTGTGGGCTGCGTGTGGTCCGCTGAGGCTTCGAGGCTGCCCGGCGAGCTTCTGATGTGAGGAGAGATGTAAGGCGGTTGTGAATGGAGAACTTTTCCCGGAATAGGCGGGAGCTGCGATGTAATGAGAGATGTAAGGCTGTTGTAAATGGAAAACTTCTCCCGGGGTGGGCGGGAGCTGCGTAGAAAATAAGATGCGAGTCACTGCGTGCGCACAATCCTCAAAACTGTGACTGTTTTGGACAGAATGACTACGAGCTTTTCGTGACTACGAGGCAATTTTAAACTTACAAATATATGATTCACGACGAACGCTTATTAATAGCGAATAGGTCATGCATAAGTGCATCGATAATTCGTCTCGTCTATGCAGATTGCGGAGGAAAAGACACAGCATATTTAGACGCTAAATTTTTTATTTAGTTTAAGTTTGATTTGATCGTTAAAACTTTGTCGTGCAGGTGGCCTAGATACTAATAAATAGGCATGAATAAATGGATCGTAAGTCAGTCTTACAAGTGGAAGCCTTAGAAGAAACGCAAAAAAATTGAACACCATAATAAAGGGAGCGATGGAATTTGTATTTCTATTTGGATTAAAATTTGTATTTGTTCGTATCATAATTAAGCCGATCATCTCAGGATGGATATTTAAAGGGACATTACCACTCTAACATTTTATTTGAGTTGAGATGGCCATATTTATGGCCAAGTCTTGAAAAGTTCACAAACGTATACAGCTGTCCTCGCCTGACGTTTTGATATAAAATGAAGCGTTATTCGACGAACTTCGCAAAGGTGGTAATGTCCCTTTAAGCACCCTTAATTGTAAAGCAAATGTGCCTTTTACATTAAACTATTTTAAAAGAAGTCATTCAATAAAATAACACGAAAAACGTTATCTAGAAAAATGCTGATGCACGTCCTTTCCTAATACGGAGCAGAAGAGGGATCAATAAGCCTGATGATTATGAAATTCCCTGCAACAATCGCAGTCGGTTTTAGCCAAACGGCTCTGTGCCCGTCTGGCGGCGGCCGCCGTGGCCGTCACCACGCGGGTCTTCCGGACCTCCCCAGCTCCGGGTGGATGTTGAACATGATTCGGTGTCGCGCCCAATCAAGACCGGTCATCGCAGCAGCACGTGGTCCGGCTTGGCAGGCTCTTCTCTGCATAGTTGGCACATGGCCGGTTGCCATTTTCAGGGTGTTTTCAGAGCAGACATCATCAATAAACCTACAAGATATCAACGTGAGCTACATGCAACCAGCTAAAATCGTGCTCCGTGACATCCTAACTCATCGGAACGCACAAAGAAGACATTTATGACCAATAAAGCTGACATATAATCTTGTACTTTTCCATGAAGGAGCATTTTGCCACGTCAAATAGGAAAATACACGCTGCGCCGCAATGCAGCACTGTATAGCGGTACATCATGCTCTCGGCTTCCAAAAGATGCTTACGGAACAGATGACTTGAGTCTCAATAAAATTACGAAAAAAGGTCAAAAATCTTGTGTGTTTGTGTGTTTGACGGTACCTAATGAGTCTCAGTCACCTGAGGAAGGTATGATACCGAAATATAGTGACACTTTTTGACCTTTTTTTCGTAATTTTATCGAGACTCAAGTCATCTGTTCCGTAATTAATCATGCCAAGTCTCAAACAAGGGTTAAACTTAATTAAAGGATGCTTACATTCATAAACAAGGCCTATAAGGATTGTATTCATACGAATGGATGATAGGGAATCAAATGAATCTAAATACAAAAATTGGAAAACAAAATCATGATCGCGTTCCAGCGACGTCTTTCCAACTGCTAATTGATCGTAGAATGTACCATATAGATATCTTAGAAGCCCTTTGTCGAAACAAACACAGTAGCGTAGACATTATTTCATAACCAGTTTTAGGCTAAAAGTTATTCTTATTACCGATTTTTTTTGCAAAACAAAACAGCATTTCCTACTTCAATGATTTCTGGAGCCTTAGCTATTGACCTGAGGTCAAATCTGAAAACATATCTGCGATAGACAACTTCAATGGATGTCACTTCGTTCTCACTAGCATAGTTCCCGAGCTATATGCAAATATTTGGGGCGTTGTCAAACATCTGGGAAAATTTTACCTTTGATGACCTCTGCTGATCTTAATATTGACTTGACCTAATATGACTGAAATATTTTCGTCAGACTTTGTTGCAAGCTATCTAACGTCGTTTACTGCTATCACTTCGTGGCGTGGTTTTCGAGATAGATGGGAGAGTGTAACCGTTTCGTTGAAAAGTAAAAGTAACGAACTCAAGTCTTGTATTGAAGAAGTCAACAGAGTGAACGAGATGACGTGTAGGCAGTGTCTCGTCTGCCCGACGAGTCCGACGAGGCCGAACCAGTCCAAGCCAATCCGAGAGAGTCCGAGAGAGTCGAGAGAGTGAGTTCCGGCGGCGCGGTCTTCAGGGTTACATACCGGCGCCATGGGCTGCAGTGAATACCGGCCGCGCGCCGGCATTCGAGGCAGCACTAACTACTAAAATACTACAATGACGACTAACAATGTTACATTTACAACGCGAAGTCCTCACATAAGATCAGCTTGATGCATGCTGATCTTATGTGCGAGCTAGTACATACGAATTACAAAAGAGACATTATGTACAACAGCAGACGGCGCACTGCGGTCACAACGTAGAGGTCCTATAACTTTTTCAGACGTTTACCTAATAACCTACCTATGGAATCTACCTACAATTGACATAAACCAGTCCAATTATTAACATAACTCGCGTAAGTCGCTCAGTAAAAACACACGCACACACACACAGTCACACACACACCAGTTCGTAGGAAAAGTTTGTAAAGTTCGTTTAGAGTCCGTTGCACTCGAAGAGAAGACCCGTTGACCCGCTGGAACGTTGAAGAGTTTTTAGAATGCACCCCGAACACTGATTTTGAAAAGTTTACTGATGACGATATCACTATAAGCGGCGCGGCGACGGAGGTTACCCGCAGTATCGGTGACGGCACGCGAGAAGCTTTAGTTCTCATCGACGACGTCAGGTGGCGCCAGCGCTGCCGTTTCGGAGAGAGCTTGCAAGTTGCTCCGGTGACGCGGCGTTTGAGTGGTGACGTCACACGGCGGTTGATGATTTAGGAGGCGACAGCGGCGGCAGTGCAGCCAGCAGCGGTGGACCAGCGATGACCAGCCCGGAAGTGACTGGCGATGACTGGTCCATCCGATGACAGGTGTCCGATGTCACGGCGTGCTGCGCTGCGGCTCCCACCAACGTGAGCAGAGACTGACGTGGCACGTCTCTGACGCCGGATGTTTGATGACATCCGAGCGCCGATGGCGGAGACGGCGTCAGCAGAGCGGTGGCGCCGTTAGCTCGGGTGACGGCACCGGAGCTGACGAGGAAGCCAGCAGAGACATCCTGTTTGGGCGAGCCGATTGTCTCTGCCGGGCCGCGGCGGATGTCCTGTCGGCTGAGAACACGAGCTTCAGCACAACATGTCCTATTGTGGTGAACAGTTCATGGGAGTCGTGTCGTCTAGTGTTCGGGGTAACGAGAGTCGGTCTTTGTCTGAACAGTCGGCGGTTGCAGGTCGAGCTGGGTCACCAGATGTCGGGTCACGAGACGTCGTAGCATGCGTCATGTCTTGAGGTGATGATACAGTACAGCCAGAGGCAGGATTATTTGACGGAACGGGGCGGCTGGTACGGACGGTAGGGCATAGACCCGAAATACGTGAAACACGTTTACAAATGATACATGCAAGAGACCACAAAGTGCAAACAAAATAACTTTAACCAAATTTGTGGTCATTGTGCTCTTAAAAGCACGAATGCGATACTCAAGTTTCGTTGCGAGTTTCGACGTCGTTCGGGTCTCGATCGGGAGGTTGACTCTCCAGAAGTCGTACGTCATGTAGAGGGAAGCACGCGGGAGAAAGATAATGTTGGCAGAAGTCGGACATAGCAGAAACAACAGGAGGGCAGGGAAGAACAGTTTCGCCCACATTTTCTGAAACACACACAGACATACGTCAGAAACCAGCAATGCAATGTTAGTACAGGTGACAATAAAACAATCAAATGGCACACTGGCCGTCGAATCACTAAAATTAAAGCATATGCGCACACGATAATCATTAAGTGGCACACTGGCCCATATATCATCGCAACGTTTCTCTGAAAATCATTTCGCGGCGAGTCTGGACTGCGCCTGCAGTTCACAGAGTGAGCTCGTCAGCTCTCGTATTTCCTCTCAGTCTCTCATGACGGCAATAATCCTACGTTCGGCACACTAACCGAAAAACGCCTACATCCTCTCTAACTGTGAGAGCATTCTCTCCATGATTTTCTGATTTTGCGCCTGCAATTGCATCAATTGCGCCATCAGTGATGCCTTACTACGACTAGAGGGGTTAGTAGTTCGCATACATGCACCGGCAGTCAAATCCACGGCGTTCATCTCCGGAATATCTGATTCAAGATCTGAAGAAGTATGAATGACATATTTTTCGGGAGGCTCAGCAACCTCAAAATCTGGCAAGGTCAAAGAGTCAGATTCAGAAGGAAGGCGTCTCTTCACAGAGCCCCTCGGTCGAACAGTGGGTTCCATTTGCTTCTCGTACTTTAACCTTTTTGCGAGTTCTGATAATGGGATATAATCTTCACTTTCAGAAAATTGAGACTTCTTGCGTTTCAGCCGTCCTTGCAATTCAGATAAGGGAATGTCCTCGTCGTCTGTGTCTGTGTCAGAGACCGGCAAGGGAAATTCTGCAGGTGATAAACGTAAATTTGGAGGTTCAGGTTGTTCTGCGGATGAGGGATGGACAAAGCCTTGCACAGGTCCATGTGCAGACTCTGATTCTGAATCGGAATCAGAATCAGCTGGTAATGTTTCATCAACAGCGGATAATTTTGAACGCCTTGGAGGCTGTACACGGACAGGGACGAAGGATTGTTGCTTGCGTTCGTATTTATAATTTATAGGTGTTGGCTCTTCAGAAATGTTTTTCCAAAAGTCGTTCGTGTCAGCCAATCGCAGATTTTGAGCATTAGCCACCTTCGTTCCGCCATTTAATTGGTCTTTAATAACAAATGTTACATCACTGAGAGCCTTGATGACGCGGTAAAATGGTTTCCACTGACATGATAATTTCGAAGATTGTGTTGCTGCTTGTGTCGGGTCTCTAAAATAGACAGGATCTCCTACTTTAATGGTTACTGGTTTGGCTTTGCGGTCGTAATATTCCCTATTTCGTTCATGACTTCTCTCCAAATTAAGTCGAACATGATGATGGGCCTTGTGTAAATTTTCCAGCATAGTGGGTAGATATTCTTCTCCTTGGTAACGAATTTTAGGGGCGAGTAACGTGTCACAAGGAAGAAGAGGGTCACGTCCAAAAAGAATGAAAAAAGGTGAATACTTTGTGCTTTCGTGTCTGGCGGTTCTGTACGCGGATAAAATGCCTGGAATTTTTGTGTCCCAATCCCTCTGGGAAGAGTCCACAAGTTTAGCTAAGGCATCATTTTGTACTCGATTGAAACGTTCAACTTTGCCGTTAGATTGTGGGTGATACACAGACGTTCTGATGCGTTTGATATTAAAGAAAGCGGACAATTGGTCAATAACAGCATTGCAGAATTCTGTTCCGTTATCTGAGACAATGACACGGGGACAGGAATGCCAAGGAATGATATGTTCAATCAAAATTTGCGCTACGGTATCTGCGGATTTTGACTGTGTTGCGAAGGATTCGGGCCATCCCGAAAACAAGTCTATAACATTGATAATGTAACGGTTTCCCGAGTAACTTTCTGGAAATGGGCCGGAAGTATCTATAGCGATTTGTTCGAAGGGGTACTTCGGAATTTGCATCTTTTGCAGAGGGGGACGTTGACGTTTTAATTTTCTCATGTTACAGGCGACACAACCTTTCAAAAATTTGACCACATCTCTATACATGCCAGACCAATAGTAACGGGTACGAAGTTTATCATATGTTTTGTCGATGCCGAAATGACCACCAAAGTAACCGGAATGAATTTCTTCAATGAGGGGCGTCTGCAAAAATTTAGGAATCACCAGTTGCAGTCCGGCATAATTGTCACACTTTGTAGGCTCTGAGATTCTATATAAAAGGCCATCTTCCACGTGGTAATAACGAGAGAGGTCAGCATGATTTGGATGATCTACGTTTTCTAGACTCTCAATAATTCGTCGAATATCTGAATCCTCAGACTGGATAGTTTTAAAGTCAGGGCGATCTTCCAAGAACTCTTTAAATTTTTCTTTGGACTTTTCCTCTGTCTGACCACTTTGATCTTGGTCTGAATGCACTTGTACCTTTGGGGCTCTATCTGAATCTATCACGTTCACATCAAAGCTACATCCATCTAGCATACCATCATCATTCACGAGTTCACTTTGTATGCCTCCCTCCTTCCGGCTCGCATAATTAGCGGGACTTATGCTAGTTGACACACTAGTCAACATGTTCTCTCCTTCTCCTTCCTTGGGGTCGAGGCATGGCAAACGTGATAACCCATCAGCTAATTTATTTTTCGCACCAGAAATAAAATTGATATCGCAACCATACTCAGATAATACAATAGCCCACCTCTGAATTTTTGCGGAAGCCGAAAATGGGCTCGAAAACAAGTACTTTAAAGGTTTATGATCAGTCATAACGGTAAACTGTGATCCAAGAAGATAAGGACGGAGTTTCTGTATACTATAGATAATGGCATAGGCCTCCTTTTCGATAATGGGCCAACGCTGTTGAGTTTCATTAAGTTGGTGTGACAAGTATTGGATAACCCGTTCGCCAAATGCACTTTCTTGAACCAGTGCAGCACCTATCGCATAGTTTGACGCGTCGGTATATAATTTATAAGGCTTATTAACGTCCGGAAAAGCCAATATTGGAGCTTGAGTAAGGATAGTGCGTAAAGTTTCAAATGCTATCTGACATTCCTCGGTCCACATAAAAGGTCTGCTCTTTTTCGTTAGTTCCGTGAGTGGTTTGGCAATTTTTGCGAAATTGGGAATAAACTTTCTGTAGAACCCGCTCATTCCTAACAGAGTTCTAACATCTTTGACATTTTGTGGCGGAGCTAGCGTTTTAATAGCCTTCACTTTCTCGGGGTCTGGTTTAACTCCATTCGCTGAAATCACATGTCCCAAATAATTTACCTCTTGTTTCAAGAATTCGCACTTGGTCATTTTAAGTTTGAGTCCAGCGTCTCGTAGACGGTCAAAAACAGCTTGAATGTGCTCTAAATGCTCGTCCCAAGTTTTTGAATATATCAAAACATCATCCAAATATGAAAGAGTGAATTTATGTTGAATCCCTTGCAGAACCTTATTCATAAGTTCCGAAAAGAAAGCCGGCCCATTGCAAATTCCAAATGGCATAGCTAAGGGAGAAAAGGTGCCTAGAAAACAGGTGAATGCAAGCTTGTCACGGGATCCGGGGTCAACGGGAATTTGCCAGTATCCACTACGAAGATCAAGACACGTAAAATATTTTGCTCCATCGAGTGAGGCCAAAATGTCATCTATCCTTGGTAAAGGGTGACTGTTTTTTACGGTAACTTTGTTAAGCGCTCGATAATCGATACAAAACCTTTTTGTTCCATCCTTTTTATCAACTATAACAATGGGACTTGCCCACGGGCTTTGACTTGGTTGTATAATTCCATCTTTCAGCATTTTCTCTACATGTTCCTCAACTAATTTCCTCTGCGAAAACGGAAGACGATACGGATTTTGCTTGATTGGAGGATGGTCTCCAGTTTCAATATGAGCAGTCACTAAATGAGTTTTTCCTAAGTCTGAATCACTTTTGGCAAATAGGTCAGCGTTTTTCTCTAATAAATCTATAATTTTCTGACGCTGAACTTCTGGCATATGAGACAAATCAGCATTCTGCGTTTCGGGTACGTCTTCTGAGTGACTTTCTGATTTCTGACTTTTTGCGTTTTCTTTTTCTGTTTCCATAAATTCTTCAATGGTAGCTATACAAGCTTCAGGGTCCTCAATGACCTCTGCCAATCCGATAACTGAGCGTGTTGGAAGCGTATAATCCCTTCCTGTGGTATTGACTATAACTACTGGAATCCTATGATCTGGACTGACTTTGACTACACTTTCTACTAAACAAAGACCTGGTTCTTCTCCCAAGATCGGCGCATTACTAAGCGGTTGCACGATGCATTCCTGATTGAGAAGCTGAGCTCGATTAATTTGGCCGGGAATTTCAACATACGACTGAGCTGGAATGGTAACTTGACGAGTTGTCCGAACGAGAGAAGTGACTGATTCGCACGTTAGCCTTTGAGGTCGGAGCGGTATAATGTTGTCTTCGATATTTAGCGTTTTCTGTCGAAAATCTAACTGAACTCCAAAGTCAGACAGGAAGTCATTTCCAAGCAGAACCTGGTTCTTTAGACCGTCAATTATCTGAAACTTGTACATCTTGTTGAACCCGGCTATTTTGACCTCCAATACTACTGTACCAAAATTTTTGATCCTTTGACCCGATGCAGTACGAAGCGGCACACAATTTTTTGTAGAGAACTGAAATTTATTTTTCGCAGCAATTTTATCAAATGCCTCTCGAGAAATCAGTGATATGTCGGCTCCAGAATCCACCAAAGCATAAACTTTCTTTTTTCCCAGATATAACCATAGCATAGGCGTGTCTTTTTTGACCAAAACACGCGCGACTTTTGGACCATACTTTTCAGACTTGAAGGGACCTGAAGTTGGGGGAGCGTGTTGTCTGGCGGGTCCCTCACCAGCACGGCTTAGTTTTCCCGCGGCATGCGACATTGGCGGTGGCGGTGGCCAGCCCGTCCACAGGCGGCACAGATGGGTCTTCCATCAGGGGTCCACTGGTATGCGGGAAGGGATGCCGGGGCTGGTCCAGTGCTCACAGGGTCAGGGGCAGTCGGTGGACCGTACGATCTGGTTGGCACGTAGCCAGCTCCAGGAGCCTGATATGCTGACTGAGGTGGTGGTGTCGGTGGCACGACGGCGGTCATATGGGTCCGGTAAGCGTTCGGCGGAGGCCTCTGCGGGTTGGTCGGCGGACGAGACTGGTTAGGATGGGGTCGAGAAGGGGCATTTCGGAAGCAGGGAGGAGGAGCACTCTGATGACGGGGAGGCACACTTTGATGTCGGGGAGGGAGACTTTGATGACGGGGAGGAGGACGTGAGGGGGGATACTGTGGGCGCCGGGTCAGTCTGTCTAATTGCTGGGTCAGTCGGTCAAGGTCAGTCTGGAGTCGGTCCACTCGGTCATCGGTTCTCACTGCGTCTATGTCCATGGGTTCCACGGGGGAGGGCTTGTCTCTACATAATTGGAAGCATTTGTCAGCCCGAGCCTCATCAACTGCGCATTCAACGGCCTGGTCCAAGGTAGGGAATTTTTTTCTGATGAGCTGTCGAGAGAGATGATCACTTAGGACGCCTCTTTGAAAAATCTCAACTAGAGTCCGTTGGGTGTCTGGGGTCGTCAAAACGTCAAAAGCGTCGGTGGCGGCTGAACGCAGTCTCTCTGCGAAATTTTGAACGCTCTCGTCCTTGCGCTGTTTCATTTTGCGGCATTGCTCTTGAGCAAGCGCCGAGTCTGAGGCGTCAGAAAAGCGTTCTCGAAGTTTTTTCCGTAGAGTACCCCACTGGGTGTTCGGATTTTCTTTTAGAAAACGGGAAACAAAAGTCCCCGCCTGTCCACCAAGGGTCAGTGTGGAGAGGACGCACATTCTCTCGCTATCAGCTGAGATGGCGAGCTGATCCATATCTGTTAACCAAGCTTGAAATTTAGCGGATCCCTCGCCATGAAAAGCCCGAACATGTTTTGTTAAATTTTGCATGCGAATTTCCTGACAAACCTCTTTGATCGCTGCGGTAAGGAACTGCTCCGACATGTTTGCACGACAACAGAGAACAATCAACAACAAGCAAAATAAATCACAAAACAACAACCAGACAATTTACACCGATATTAAATGTGAGCGAAAATGTTCAAGGAGAAGAATAGGACGGAAATTGGCTTACTGCACCGATAGCGTAGCAGAAGTCCGTCGAGCCGTAGTAGTCGTGAAGAGCCGTAGAAGTCGAAGATGATAGATGATGAGAACGTCCCGACGTATCCGGGTCACAGGCAACCAAATATATGTAACCGTTTCGTTGAAAAGTAAAAGTAACGAACTCAAGTCTTGTATTGATGAAGCCAACAGAGTGAGCGAGATGACGTGTCGGCAGTGTCTCGTCTGCCCGACGAGACCGACGAGGCCGAGCCAATCCGATACAGTCCGAGAGAGTCGCGAGAGTCGAGAGTGCGAGAGTGCCTCCGGCGGCGCGGTCTTCAGGGTTACATACCGGCGTCATGGGCTGCAGTGAATACCGGCCGCGCGCCGGCATTCGAGGCAGCACTAACTACTAAAATACTACAATGACGACTA